>JAJJWX010004528.1:0-82538 GCA_023529315.1 Papaver bracteatum
GAATATGCGGAGAAAAATAACTGGGGACTGACACACATGATCAAGATTACACGGATTCATGTGTAACACGTATTCTCTCATCCCACGCAACACGTATCCCAGTACTTTCTGCAAATGGCAATCACTAAGATGAGTCGAAGGTTATGATGAATTTCAGGGCACGAACATTGGTTCGTTTATTCAATCCAAGAAGAATCAATATTAATAAAAGGGTTTTCTCATTCAAAGAAAATTCTAAATCAGAAGAAATTTTGTTCAAATCGTCGAATAAGTATCTACTACGAAGCCTAAGGAACATTCAAATGTTTCACAAAGAAAAGAAGACCGAAATAAAGCTATTCGTCATATTCATCATCACTATACTTCTCATCATCTGAGTCATTGGAGTTGTCATCACTATCCTCCTTTTCAGAATCAGAATCAGCGGCGATGGGGTTCAGACGAGCTTCAGGATCATCATCTGTACCTTCTTCCGATTCAGCTCCAATTTGCTTCATAGTCCTCTAGTACTCTCTTTCACATTGATCAGACCAAGTCCCGGGTACCTCCCATATGTATTCTTCAGAATCATCAGCATCAGAATCATCAGGCCTCCCGTCTAAGAATTGACGTTTCTTCTCAGTCCTTTGTATTTTGCGCCTGATTCGATCCTTTTCACGCCGAGCCTTTTTCGCATCATTCTCAGCTTTTATTTTCCTGATTTCATCGAAAGTAACCCTCCGCTCATTCAAGGGTATCCCAGACTTCGGCCCTTCACCCTGAGAATCCTTGGACTTACATACAGGAACTTTGGAATCCTCATCAGAAGAGCTAGATGAAGAAGAGTAATTGTTGTTGTCGGACATTTTTCTGGAATCGAAAGAACAAAAGATTACCAACATGCAAACAAATCCATCGGCAAAAAATGATAATTCTTAACTCTTACCTTTTACGCTTCCACTAACAGTAGTGGGAGTAATGCTAGAGTTAACAATTCAATATCGTTCGTTTCTTCAAAACCTACAAAAGACGAACAAAACTCAGATTTTTCATAAAATCATGAATATTTCTACTGTGTGAACATTCACCACGGAATCATGAAAACTAATACATTATTTCATCATAGATAATTGTTTATTTCAAAATAATATTACATAAAACTCAAGTTTTGATTTTAAAGAAAATATTTTATTTACTCACGTAAATAAAAAAAAAATTCAAAGTGAGCAAGGCTCACAAAAGTAAACCTTGTGGACACTCCATGGTTTTAAAAAAAAAATCCATGAACATACCATGGATTTATAAAAAATATATTCCTTCGTATCGTCATATGTATTTGAAATGAAGGTTTATTTCAATTTTGTGAAAACATACACATTATAAGATAAAGTTTTGGTTTACATGAAAGATCATAAAAAAAAAAATTATCACTGGACACAAGTTCATATATGTATAAATAAGAAAAACCCCCTCTTCGTATCATCGTCATTCTTTAAAACGAAGGGTTTATTTCGGTTTTGCAAAAATTTATATTTTCATGATAAAACTTTGCCTCACATGAAAGCTCATAAACATAGTTTTATCACTGGACTTAAATATTCATATATGAAGAAAAAATCTCTCCTAAATCAGGGATTATTATTAGTTTTCAAAAACTAACGATCAAACAAACATACGTTTTCAAAAACGAGGGTTTTCGACGAAACCCACACTCGTAAATGCACATGTATATAACTTCAACATGGTCACATCATGAAACTCACATGAACTCAGCAAACAAACAAAAAAAAAGAGTTTGGACGCATACCTGTCGGCGCCGGCAGAAAATATTCGGACAGTGGCGGCGACGGCGCTGGTGGTTCGAAGACTTTTTTCCCCTCTCCTCCCGATGCTGGCATGAAGGTGATGGAGAGGTGATGAAGTTCTGGTCGTGTGGGAAAATTTAAAAAAAAAAGAAGGAACAATTCCTTTTATATCAAATTTTATTTCCAAAATCTAATTTTCTAAGGATTTCCTTATTGGGCTTGGCCCGCGAATCCTAAACGACCAAGGACCAGTCCTCCAAATCATCGGTTCAACACCAATTTATGCTCATCAAATGACACTCTAGCATGTCACTGGAATCTTCATTCAAGTCATGGTATGCTCGTACGATCGAAATCCGGTAACATCTTAACTTACGACTAAGTTCAATTACTTACATTGTTTATGACCGGAAAATCACCATTCAATGCTGAGTGAGGAGCGCGGCTTTCCTCACTAAGCAGGGGACTTAATGTATATGGTGGATTTTCGACAAAGGCTAAAATCGTATACCCATAATTATATGAACTTCTGATACAGCAATCAGATGTGAGTATTGAGACACGGGTCTCTCATCGAATCCTCTGACTGAGAATACTTTCTCCCAGAGTACATGCAGATATGTAGTCTCTCAGCTGGACAACATCATATCTGTATTGAGACCTGGGTCTCTCATCGAATCCTCTAACTGAGAATACTTTATCTCAGAGTACATGCATATATGTAGTCTCTCGGCTGGACAACGGCATATATGTACTGAGACACGGGTCTCTCATCGAATCCTATGATTGAGAATACTTTTTCTCAGAGTACATGTAGATATGTGGTCTCACGGGTAGATAACAGCATATATCATGAATATTGAACACTTCAGTAATTATTTCTATATAGTATCATGAGATGGACAGCTCCTAGACAGCTTGCTCTGCTAGTATAGAGCGATAACGTCTTCAGGATACAAACAACGAGTTTACCCTGACTATATAAAGGATATGAAGCTCCAGCAAGATCATATCGGAATAATTAATGCTCCTAAACAGTTTGCTCTGCTAGTATAGAGTCATACGTTAATTATTCCCAAATTCTTGGATTCATCCACAGAATTTCCGAAAATATTCAAATATTTTCGCAGATATTTCATTACTGCAAACCATGGTTCTTCCCAACAGAAATCCATGGGTTAGTGATAAATATTCAACACATGAGCGTCTGAGATACATCTGAGTAAGCCCCGATTTAAATGGTGAAATTGTACTCAACGACGATGCACTAACAATCACCGCACGAACGAGTATTTCAAAATACGACGAGACGATGAACCTATGCAAAATAGGAAATAAAATAATAATTAATTAAAAATTGACCAAGGCGCTGGGAGCATGGGCCCACTGACCGTCCAACCGTGCCGTGGTCAATCCCACGCCAATTTCATATTTTTATCATATTTTTTGTTATTTTCCTTGAGTTCATGAAAATTCTTTCATTTGAATAAATATCCTTCGTTTTGAGGAAACTCCTCAGCTTCATGGTGTTTCTTTCACACCAAAGAAATAATATAAAATTAGGGAAGAATATTGTGGGGCGTGACCATTGGCCAACCGGCCATGCCTTGGTCCCAGCCGGCCCCACACCTCATGATTCCTCATTATTTTATTATTATTTCCCTAATTTCATGAAAACTCCTTAATCTCATGATATTTCCTTGGTCCCATAAAAAATAATATAAAATTAGGAAAACCCGTGTGCACGGGCCAAAGCCGGTCGATCAAACCCTATATGGCTTCACACGTCCCTTTTGTTATTATTATATTTTTCATGTTTTCATAATCCCATGAAATTCCTTGATTTCATGATATTTCCTTCAAATTATGAAATTTCCTTTAAATTGTGAAATAATACATAAAATTAGGGAAAATGCACGGGACCGGGCCCTGGCCGGCCAACCATGCTCCAAGCCGGTCCCACACGCCCACATGTCCCTTATTTTATTATTATTATTTTTTATGTTTCCTTAATCTCATGGACACTCCTTGATTTGAACAAAAACTCTTTAATTTTAGCAAAACTCCTTGATTTTATCATATTTCCCTAAAATCATGAAAATATTGTAAAATTTTGGAAAACCATGTGGATTGGCTCCCTTGGCCATGGACGGTCCCATACTTCATGATTCCTTCACTCTTTCATTATTTTCCTTCATCTCATGAAGTTTTGACGGTTTTATAAAAAAAACATGGTTTCTTCATATTTTCTAAAATGATGGCTCAAACGCACATCCGAAAATATCAAAATTCTCAGAACTGAGATACGAACGCTTTGGGGACATGAGCATGTTACCTTGAATGACCAAGGTTGTCTCTTTGGCTCTCAATGATCCGGTCTTACATATGTTCACAATTTGACCTAATTTGCGCAATTGCACGTATTAGGTCCAAAACTTTTCCAAACGACTTGGAACTTCATGGAACGATCAACACTTGATCCCGTGACCACCCAGGGCCAGTTTCATAACCCCTTGGTCAGTCCTCCATTTATTCATAATTAATTAGGTCGTATCACCTAATGCTGAACCCAGCAGTAATTCGAATAAATGATTAAACCAGCATTTAATCATTCTTAAAATCAACAAGTCACCAACTCTTCAAGAGGTCTTGGTGTTTGCTCACGTGAGAATATGGGTGTTACATGATTGACCCACGGTCTCATGAAACTAATCCTTCCTTCGTTCCATGGTTCAATTCCTAACAAACCATGAAGTGGTCATCAATTGATCAAATTAGGGTTTCTGAGTCCAAGGATCATAATTCCAGATTCAAACACTAATAAATTTATGACGATCTCATGATCAATACTCTTATTAATTATACTCGGTTCAACTACCAGTATTTTAATTAATATTTTATTTTGGTAACGCTGCCAATAATTCATTAGATGAGCAACACTTGCTCAGATAAGCAATACGTGCTCAAATCAGAGAATATTGGTTCAACTATCAATATTCAGCAAATTATCGAATGAGCAATACTTGCTCTCCTCAACTATCAACGTGAGGATCATTCCCACGTTCAATCCATGAGTTTCAGAACATTTTTACAAAATCATGTTCAACTCAGTAATTACATGGACTCATCATCCCATGATATCACGAAGTCAGCAACTGACTAAACTAACCACGAGACGTCAATCGTGTCACTTGGGGGATATCAACTAGGGTTTTGGTCTGGAGGTCTACGGCACGTGTGTTCAAACACACGATAGAATGTGAGCAAGTCATGCAATCAGTTGAAGGAGTTAACAAAGTAGTGGGTGGAAAATCAACCAAGTCTCTGCACGATGAACAACTGGTTTCTAACACGATTTCCGTTTCCCCACTCTTTGATTCCATAAATTGTCACACTTCATGGGATCATGGTGTCTACAATTCCAGCAATATAAATAAGTTTCTGAATCATGATTGAAATAACAAGAACAACAACGTCAACAACGACGATAATTTCACGTCTCATTGACATCACGGGATCATCAACTCATCAATTGAGCAATTACTCTCAACTGAGAAATTTCAATCATTCAGAACTTATCTTATTTAGAATTCACAACACACCTACAATCTTTGATTACCATTGATTCCTCACATTTCTCAGCTTCCCTCCTACAGATCAACCCATCCTCTCTTGTGATCGAATTTACTCTGGAATGGCCATTGTCTTGGTTTAGGACGGAGTACTATAGATTCATCTCTCGAATTCAAAGCACTCCCTTCTTGCATTGCATCTGTGTGAGGTTGAAAATTTCGCTCGGTTCAAGGAGTCTCCTCCGCACGGTCGTCTCCTCAATTCCATAAAAACCAGCAAATCATTTTCCCCATCTACAACACTATATTCGCACAAGTATTTTACAAAACTTTACGGGATAACATCGCAGAATTTCGCAGGATTATTCAGGATTTCGCAGAATGTGATTATTTTGCAGGATTTGATTATTTCGCTCAATTATTTCGCACAATTATAAGCAATTTAAAAATATTATACTATTGCATGAGCATAAAACATGAGACAGAGGCAAGATAAGAATAAAGAAGCAATTCGCTCATTTAATACTTTTTCAAGGATTCTACCCTCATAGATAAAGAACAGAGGCAACTATAGATAACCAAGAAAACGTTTTATATTCTTTATCTTCTCGGCAAGAATCATTTCCAAAAGAGACGTTCACTAATGTATACCAATAATCCTCACCAACAATGGAGTAATAACTACAACAAGGAGGATTTTTCCTTAAAGATCGTTCTTCAAGCAATATTCAAGGAAAAAGAGGCAAGATGTAGGATCCAAATATCGCACAACACATTTCATTAATGTGCGAGATTCAATTATTTCCGTAGCTTGCGAGAATGTAGCAGAGCTTGCAATATTATAGAGAGAGAGCCTGCGAAATTATAAAGTGTGCATGCGAAATTATAAAGAGAGCCTGAGAGAACGTAGAAGGGGATCCAAAAATGTAGGGTAATATGAGCTTTACTCCACTACTTATGAGCTGTGATCCACTATGTAAACACCTATATAAAGAGAAAGGCAAGAGAGAGAAAGGGAGAGACACATTTTTGTAAGAGAGAGAGAGACACATAATTGTAAAGGAGAAACTTTATTTTCTTTATCATCTTCTTACCCAAAAAACTAGATCTAGAACTCTACCCATTAATGGAGATTCTAAATGTAATACTCATGTAATTCAAACAATCATAGTGAAGAACCATGGATGTAGATCACATTGATCGAACCATGTAAAAAATCCTTGTGTCCATTTTATAGTTTAACACTTTAAACTTTATTTTGGTTAGGAAATAGATTTAGATCTAGAAATTGTTATCATAATATTATATGGGGTGTGTTGTGGGATTTCCTGCAACTACAACTAAATAATTTACCTATCTTAGGACACCTTTTCTCACCCTACTACCACTACTTCTTCTACCACCACATTATCGTCACCACTCCACCAGTCTCACCAATACCCACCACCATTATCCCCACCGCCGATCCCTTTTCTCACCCTACTACCACTACTTCTTCCACCACCACATTATCGTCACCACTCCACTGGTCTCACCAATACCCACCACTGCCCACCATCACAACCACCATTAATGATTACTGATATGGTTAATATCAAATGAATTTATTATGTATCAAAAAAAAAATATTCATTTGATTAATTAAAGAAACATTTATTATGAAATATCAATTGGACATTTATTATTAAATTTTAATTAAACGTGATCATTTATAGCTGTAGATTTATGTTCTGCAAGTATAAATTTGATCATTACTAACTTGTCCAAACTTTGTTTTGTATTCTGAAAATGTAATCAATTTTATTTTAATACTAAAAACTGTGATTTATTCGATAAGGTATTATAAATAGCTGGGATCCCATTTGGGTGATCCGGTGGTCATGATCATATTGTCTTATATGATTTAGTATCCTCCTCAAAATATTTGTGTTTTGTCCTTACCAGTTATGCTAAAAACAGCCAACTATATCTATCATAATAAAATGTTGCCCATTTTGTAAAGACACAAAACTATTATTGTCCACTACTATTCACTTACATCCACCACCATTCGTAAAAACCAACCACACCCACTATTTTTTCCACCACAAGCAATGTTACCACCTCCACCACTCACAAATACCCGCCATTGTTTCCACCACCTACTACTTCTTTCACTACCACCATTAAAAAATATTAATATCATTTTTAACCGGGGTCACTATAGTACAATGGTAAAGTCATTGGGTGATGATACCAGTTACCTGAGTTTAAAACTCGCCGATACCAAATTATTTACCGATCAATATATATATATATATATAGTTTTTAATAAACTTATTTATTAATAAAAATATGTATTTATTAGATTCACTAAATGAACATTTATCATGAAAAATTAATTAATCATTCATCATGAGCAATTAATAGGACACTAATTAATAAAGTATTTATAATTTTAGTTGAAAAAACCACGGCCGTAGATTTATCCCTCCTAGACAAATCTCGGTCACTCTTTATCTATCCTAACTTAGCTAAGACCTTACTTAGTCAAAGTATCTTTCTTATCAGTGATTTGCATGTTCAGTACTCATATTGCTATTTCTCAATATTGTGTCTTTCATACTTATCTAGACATTCTAAGTAATACATCTAGGTAATATTGTTAATACATATGGCATTACCTGTTTAGATACTCTAGTCTATGCTAGAATATTATCGAACTTCAAGCCGTAGATTTATCTTCTTCCTAGACAAATCTTGGCCACTCTTTATCTAGGCTAAGTTAGCCAAACTTTACTTTGTATTCTTAATATACTAGGGTTTGACCCATGCCATAATGGCACGGATGTTATATAAATTATGTATAATCATGTTAGATTATTTATTGAAAATGAATTCTAGTCAAATTATTCTGGACATTGAAACAGAATCTCGGAAAACAGGGGCTTTTGTAAACATGTAAGATCATTTTGTAAATACCAATCTATTGTCAAATTATAACGTGTAATTTGAAAAATCTTATAAGTTTCTCTCTAAGTTTATCTAAGTTTCTCTCTCTAACTTTCTTATAAGGGCTTTTATGGTAAATTGGCCTTGCCCTAATTACAGAAATACAATGTATCCCTGACCCAGCATCGGGATCAAAAATTTGTATCTATAATTTGTATTCCGAAAGAGAATCAGTAATGCATATCCAACTTACGGTTTAACCGTTGCATAACATACATATATATGATTGGAGTATTTACTCTATCATATTGATTGGAAAACTCCTAGACAAATTGACCGCTAGCATATAGCAATATTGTTCTCGGGTTGCCACTGATGCTGGTAATGACTACTCTTCAGATGGCCTCTGCCTGTACAAAATATATACATGCTACCGAGGGAATCATATTTAGTACATAGTCATATCAGTATCATCTCAAATCTCAAAATCCCATGGCCGAGTTCCTTGAACATACTATAGCGGTACTATCGTATTCAAATTTGTACCAGAATGTCATTAAACTTGAAATTTAGGTTTGGCATATTGCCCTAAACTCAAACCCTAGATTATAGATACATGATGATCAGATCATAAGTATTGCAGCATATTAGCTAGGCATATCCAAGACCATGGCATATATTGCTTATCCCATAATATCTTAGCCAGCTATGGCTAAGGCCATGATACAAATATTACCGCTTATAACGCTTTTGCTAGGATAAGAATATACTAACAACCCGGATGAAATCATCTCAAAACAATCGACTAAAACCATGGCATGGAAAAACACAATTTGGCAAAGTATGGCATGTGGCATACCCACTACCACGCTATAACATAAGCCACGCATCATTCCATACCTTGGTATCTACAACCAAGGCCATGACCTAAATCACGCGTGAATCTTGGCATTGAAAACTATGTTTAAGGCCACGACAAGGTCACACGTGCTATTATTGTCCTTGGAAGCTTTGTCCAAGGCCACGGCGTGGTCCTATACGCCATTCTCAGCCTTAGAAATGTGGCCAAGGCCATGGAATGATCCCACGAGTGATTTCAGGCCTTGACAGTTATGGCCAAGGCCCTGACATGGTCCCACGCGCCATTATCGGCCTTGGCATCTTTGGCCAAGTCCATGGCGTGGTCTCGCGCGCCATTCTTGGCCTTGGAAATGTGTCCAAGGCCATGGCGAGGTCCCGCGCGCCATTCTTGGCCTTAGAAGCTATGGCCAAGGCCATGGAAAGATCCCACACATTATTTTTGTTCTTGGCAACATGTCCAAGGCCGGCATGGTCTGCACGCTATTCTTGGCCCTTGATCATCACGGCTCATGCCATTCACCATCCTCACGCATGGAACCCATGACCAAGGACAAAGTGTAAGATGCGATGTTTTAGGATTCTAGCTAGGTATATGGCATAACCATTACATCTTGCATGGACACGTCCAATAAGTGACTTAAAAAATAATCTGATCTTACTTCATGTTTTTCCCATGATAACTTAGCTCTATTCCAAATCCAACCAGGCTATCGTAGTTGAAACATGAATCTTATTTTATTGGCCTTAGACGAATTGAGGATAAACCCTAATTCCTGGTCATGGCCTATTCATATTATTCATACTCCATAACTGGAAAATATCAAGCCATAGCCAAACATGCACTAGCTCAAACCCCATAAAAAACCATGGATGTACTACAATGTCATACACATATTATATAACACAACACATGCCTATATGGATCTAGTTGTACGCCACTACAGATCCCTTGGACCGTAAATTACCTTATTTAGCTCATGGTTAAGTAATGGCTCGGTAATCTCTCCCTTATTTGACATGGCTAAGGCAAAAGTACTATAAAACCACAACTTACTGAATCATGCGCTGATGTGCGCGCCATTTTTGAGCCACTACGCCACTTGCTATTTTATCTTCATAAATAGGCCGCTCAAAGGCCACGCGGTAATTTAGCACTCCAGTATCTCACATGCAGATTATGGACTGGAATATTTCTCTTCATTTTAGTCATGGTGTAAAACACGCGCGCACTATGCCACTTTTGTGACATTAGCATGCCACGCTAAATTATAGCGTATTAACTAGCCACTAACGCATCAGGTTATCCTAGTATGTCTCAACACGTCACAAACATTCCCTAATCTCACGGATGGCTTTAGATAAGTTTTTTTTACAATAACTCTATTTTAACACGCCTATGAGGCATATAGCATATCAACGACTACGATTTATCCTAAGTAAGATAGATCTACGATTCATCAACAACACCTAAGAAATATCAAAATACGTCAAATATGGGGATTCTTCATGGGGTATTGATCTGGTGGTCTACGAAAACATGTGTCATGGAAATACCCCATGTGAAAAGTTAGAGTAGTGGCATAGTTTAAACAGTTGGAAAGATAGTGGGCGAAACATAAAGGGATTTCCAGAAACTTCCCAAAATTATCTCGCACTATCCCATCATCTCCATCTCTCCCTAAACTCATGACCTCCGCTACTTATGATATTGGCATTGTGTATTCTAAACTACTATAAATAGGTTACTTAGCCTATTCAGAAAAAGGAACACGCTTTATCATCAAAATGCTATGTTATTCTTAGTTTTAAATACCACACACACACACTATTCAATTTCATTGTCATTTTCTCAAATATTTTTCTGCTTCCCTCCCCTAAGATCAAACCATCTTCCTCTCCTCGTGGCCGAAGCAAGACGAAATGGCTATTATCGTAGTTTAGGCTCGTCCTATTCGATTTTTATTTTCGAACCTAAAAAATAAATACCACAGCGGTGCATTTGTTTTCTCTAAAATTAATTTTTAGGTACTAACATTTGGAGACCACAGGTGGAGATCAACCTCTCGGTTATGAAATTAGATTCTTGATCCAGTTAAAAATAAGTTCTTTAACCTTTTGAAAGCATGGTAGATCTTATATCCGGTGCAAGGGTTGATCCCGGTTCCAGTAATATCAATGGTGTAAATTCTGAGAACCCCTCTCAGAATATCACCTCAGAAATCAACATTACTCCTCTTACTAACAGTGCAGAAGATGCTGTCAACACTGGAGATTCCAGAAATAGAGAAGCGTCGAACCCCGAGCATAGCGGGCCTAATGAAGAGAAAAGAGGACCTGTCCAAGATGCAAGTAGCAATGGTGACTACTCATACGAAAGTGCTTACCTGCCTCGAAACTTTGACGATGCAATTAACTCCGGAACGCCAGGCTCAAATAGAACATGCCCAGAACATCACCGGATATGCTAATGGATTCGTCAACTTAAGGGAGCAACCTCGAGAAGACGATGTCCTCTCTACTTTACCAGAAAACATTCAACAACCGAATTTTATTACTTGACAAGATATGGAAAAACTCCTGCAAAGCCGTGGAAAAGAGGAATCATCACTATTACATCATCACCAACCTCCTTACACGAAAGATGTCCATAGAGCCCCCATACTAAGAGGATATGTGTCTCCTACATTTTCCCTTTATGATGGAATGGGTAATGTCCGGGAGCATATCTCTTAATTTTTGAAATCTTTAGGAGAGCATGAATACCATCAAGTGCTACGAGTCATGGAATTTTCCAATTCATTCACCGGCAAAGCTTGCACCTGGTACAATAACTCCCCTCCAAATAGTATCTCTAATTGGAGCTAGATGGTGAGCTCATTTTACCGGTAGTATTATTTTCGTTTCTGAACAAACCACGCTTTTATTCCTGGGAAGGATGTTTCACGCAACAACGAGTATCTCAACGACTACATCAAGTGGTTCAGAGTACAAGCCTTAGGTTGTCACATCCTGAACGTGACTCAGCAATAATTGGTGGAGTCATGTGATAACAATATG
This sequence comes from Papaver bracteatum, assembly GCA_023529315.1. NCBI lineage: Eukaryota > Viridiplantae > Streptophyta > Magnoliopsida > Ranunculales > Papaveraceae > Papaver > Papaver bracteatum. Next base: position 12,206 of record JAJJWX010004528.1, read on the forward strand.
ATCCATGTCTATCTATCCTTACTCGAAAATTTACACTTTCAAACTTTTTCGGAACTTCACGAAGCATCCAATCGATCTGTCACCACTGCTCCAACTTTATTAGAAAGTAAGTGGTATTCCATAGAATAGGGTCATAGAGACACACGTGGGGATAGGTATATGATCGGCGAACACTACTCGGACCAACTCTCAGTTGGTATTGCTATTAATAAAAGATCCAAGAGAGAAGCTACACCTCAGCAAGATGCCTAAACCAAACACTCCATGTATTCCTTGAAAACCACCCGAGCCTTGGCACCAACGCCGAATCAAGATAGCGCAAGGATATCTCTACATCCATTAACTGTGTCGCTTCCTTCACGATCGATAAGAATGACGAAAATCCCGGTCGGGTTCACTACCACCTGTATCGAGCGAGATGAGTTAGGGAAAATACTAATCAACATCGGAGCAGATGTCAACATCATCACTGTTAAGACTTTGAAAGCTCCAGGGGTTACTGGATATGAGGCTACACGCGCACTAAAGATTCCAACTGAAAATGAAATAGCTCCTATAGCCATATTACTCTCGAGTTGAACATGGGCGACATTCAAACACGCACTAAGTTTCAAATCATTATCTTACAATATGGTTTTAGGTCGCCCACGAGTCCATAATATCAAAGCAGAAGTACCAGTCCTATGAACGTTCTGAGGCTCTCCAACAAACCAGCAAAGCTGCAGTGACTGTTATAAGAATCGCGCGACATGACGAATCTGGATCTGAAGAAATTTACGTGAATTTTAAGATTCTACGTACAAGTAAGTCATGTCCAAATTTCTTTGCAACCAGCTGTCACACAATCCTTCGAAGCCTGGAGACTTAACCCGGACGATCAATCTCGCTCTGACTCGGTGATGTAAATGAGAAGCTATCCATGTTAGAGCATAGCTCGGTTAAACGAACCAAGCATTGGTATGTCAAGTTTGTTAGTCATATTTTAGTATCAAAACTCATCTAGAGTCGCTTGATTAAACACTAGAGTTAACTTCGTTTAGGTTAGACTAGAAAGTCTAGGAATATTGAGATGTACAAGTGATATGGTTTTAATTATGTTGTAGTAATAAGATTTGAACTCTAAGACTTGTGAATATTAAATTTAAATAAAAATAAATATATACAAAATAATATAAAAAGGTGAGAGTTACTGGGACTAGTATTCCACCGAATTCATAACATAAGGTTCAATTATTTATTATCAACGATTATCGTTGAATATAATAACATCGACTCTGATTTTGCCAAGGTAGATTATCAAAATATTAGTTATAAATCGTAAACATGGGACATCAAACATTTAAGCAAGCATGACCGATCAAATAAAATAATAACTAATTAATCAAAACAGCAGATAATGGTGTTGCTTACAAAATAGCTCTTTAGAAATTTATTCAGGTATGTGATTTTCCCTCTTCATATTGCGTCAATGACACTGCCCCCAATGCATTCCTTGGAAGTTGCTTATTTTGGTGTGGTGAAGAAGTGAATCCCTGCCCAGTTTACTCTTTCTGATATAGACGCAACACTATGGCAGTGCAACCAGATTAAGCATGCTCAGGACTATCTCTTGGTTGTTCCTATTAGTGGACTTGGCCAGTGCCTTGGTCCCCGTCAGTTTAGGGCTATTGTCTGTTATCGTCTTGGTATTCCGTTGTTTGCAGAAGGCGGACTATGCTCTTGTTGCAGTAAACCTATGGATATTTTTGGCGATCATGCGCTCCATTGTGCTAAGGATGTTGGAATTAAGTTCCGTCACGACATAATTCGTGATTTAGCTGTCGATATCCTTTACAAAGCTTGCATCCCTGCTCATAAGGAAGCGAATCTGGGTATTATAACTGATGATAACAAGGATCTACGTCCAGCTGACATCCTTGTTCTCAAATGGGAAAATGGGCAAGATGTGTGTATGGATGTCACAAGAGTCTCTCCCTTTGTTGGTGATGGAGCTCGAGCTTTTATTCCAGGACAAGCTATTTCGAGAGTAGTCTCGCGTAAACACAATAAATATTCATTTGAGTGTGCTACTCGTGGCTACGGTTTGAGTGTCTTAGCTTTTACCACTTTAGGAGAGCTTAGCGATGACTTTATTTATTTTTTCAAGCGTCTAAAGAATTGTTTGTTTAGTAAGGACGCTAGTAGTGGTTTGGGTTGCTTTATTTTTCATAGGTTAGGTGTTTTTATTCAAAAAGGGGTGGGAGCTCAGCTTGTTGCTCGGCTTCCAACCAAGGGTGGTGTTATTTTATTGTCATAAATGTACGAAATTAATATATTAATCAAAATCATAATTTTATTTAAAAAGTGCAAAAGTCATAAAAAGAATAAAATAAAATTACCCATGTATGAAATTCGGATTCCTCCGTCGACCCAGTGTTGGGTTTAGTTCATCATGTTGGAAACACGCTCAAAATTCATATTTATTGCTCAAAGGGTGTTCACAATAATGAAATGGGAGAATTGTAACACTTATAATTGTTACAAATAACTGTTACAGTGAACGATAGAAAAAACTGTCACAATCATTGTAGCACAACGTATGTCTTTAAGGGTCTTATGTTCTTCGTTCTCTCCTTCAATGGAAACAACAGAGACAAGCTCTGCAACTATGATTTGTCACCCTATTTCGTCACCTAACTATCCATGAACCTTTCTCCGACTCCCACAATCCCTTTTATAATCAACAGACCCATCCAATCTCCGAGTAAATGCGAAAATATCCTCTATTTACTCACACAGGAAATATTAATATTTCTTTCCCTATTTATCTCTTCCACGAGTCTTTTTGCTGTCAAAACTCCTTATTTATCTCCTTCTCATTTCTATTACTGCTCAGAACTTTCCAAACATGTGCAGTACATGTCTAAATCTTGTGCAATCACGTGATAACTTGTTCCAAGAATAAACTCCCTTGTTTTGTCCCAAGTCAATCCACACTCCTATTCTTTCGAATCTCAACCACTTACCACCCTTGTCTAGTCATAACAGGCTGGTATCACTCAATAGATAACAACAAATCAATGAGAATCCCGCCAGCAGTCAATCCAGAAAATGTTGCATATTTATTCACCTCATGTTTCAACGAAATATTCCTTTTTTACTCGAGCATAAAGTCATATCACCATCCCAAGTTTGATAAAATGGCTCATTACCAATCCAAAACTGCAAGAAAACCCAATTAAAAATATTTATAATTTGTCGAGAAACTCAGGCAGTTGAGACTGCACTTTTCCCGCCAAAACCTGCCAGAACCGTGAGAAAAAAGGGTGACCCCTATCCAGGTGTGGGGTGCCATTAGTAGTGGGGTGTCTTGGGGTGCAAATAGTATCTAGTGTGCCTCTTAGTAATTAGATGCCCCTTAGCCAAAACTGGGAGTCCGAATAGTAGGTTCCTCCTGGTGCCTTTATCAACTTTTCGAGATGATTCCTCCGAAAACGTTTATTGCCCAAAAATACCTACAAACACATAAAATACCATAATAAGTACAAAATCGAGTACCAATAATACAAAAAATTGAGGATAATTTAGACACAAAATTGTGTCAATCAAATACCCCCAAACTTATTATTGCTAGTCCTCGAGAAAATCTAATCCATAAAAGAAAAACCCTAACTCAATGTCGCAGGCATCGCGATTGGACTTAGCATGTGCAACATGCCTTTGAACCCCTAGGTGGCCCTAGTGGCCTAGTTATAGTCTCGGGAGGGTTTACCAGAGGTGTAACCACAAAACTTTTACTCCATACCCTGGCTATTTACGCCGAACCTTGAAAGGCACTAAAGAATCTCCTTGGTTGGCATACTCTCATTAACTACAGAAGGAGTACCCTGATGCGAAATTCCAATTGTTGTACACGAGTTTTCACTCAAGCATACTAAAAAATTCATATATAAGTGACCGAACTCTACTCAGATAGTCACACTATGGACATCAATACCCGGAATCAAAGAAATCACATGAATAAATTAAAAAGATGGAAATAGAAATAGATGGTTGCGAATGAGCGTCAATGCCAAGATGAATCATATGACCTAATGGATTGAGATACTGTGTAGATGGTGGATTTTCAACAAGGTCTAAAATCATAAACCCATAATTGTATATGCTCCTGATCCAGCAACCAGATGAGTGTTGAGGCTCAATGTCTCTTATTGAAAGCATGAAAGCTCATGCCACAAAATATCTGACAGAGAATAATGTCTCTCATAGTATATGTAGATATGTTGTCTCTTAGCTGAGGCAACGTCATATCTCATGAATACTGAGAAATTTCAGTAATTACTTCTATATAGAATCGAAAGATTGGACGGCTCCTAGACAGCTTGCATGCTAGTATAGAGCAATAACATCTTCAAGATGTAACAATATTTTCCCTGACTATATAAAAGAAATATGACGCTTCAACAAGCTCGTATCACTCAATTCTTGAATAATTAATGCTCCTAGACTATCATACTAGTATAGAGACATCAATTAATTATTCTTATAAATCATTAGATTCATTAACTGAATCCCTGGAAAATATTCAATGTTTTTCATAATATTTCGTTACTTCAATTTATGGTTCTTCCCAGCAGAATTCCATGGGTTAGTAATAAATATTCATCACACGGGCATCTGAGCTACCTTCGAGTAAGCCCCGACCAAAATGGTGCAGATGTACTCGACAATAATGTATTAACAAGCACCTGAATACACGAATGAGTATTTCAAAATATGACGAAACGATGAACCTATGCAAAATAGGAAAGAAAATAATAAATAATAAAATATTAACCAAGGCGCTGAGGGACTGGGTCCACCGGGCGGCTGGTTGTGTCGTGACCAATCTCACGCCCAATTCTATATTTTATCATATTTTTTATTATTTTCCTTGATCTTATGAAAATCCTTTCATTTGAACAAATATCCTTCGTTTTAAGGAAACTCCTCCGTTTCATGGTGTTTCCTTCGCATCAAGGAAATAATATAAAATTGGGAAAGGTGTCATGGGACCGTGTCAACTAGCCGGCCGGCTATGCCCTAGTCATGGACGGTCCCACACCTCATGATTCCTCAATATTTTATTATTATTTCCCTAATCTCATGAAAACCCTTTAATCTCATGATATTTCCTTCAAATCATGAAAATTAATTAAAAATTAGGGAAAATCGTGGGACCGAGACCTAGCTGGCCGGTCCCACGCACCCCTTTTTTAATTTTTTATGTTTCCTTGATCCCATGAAATTTCTTGATTTCATAATGTTTCCTTCAAATCATGAAATAATACATAAAATTAGGTAAAACTCACGGGACCGGGCCCTAGCCGGCCGACCATGCCCAAGCTAATCCCACACACCCCTTATTTTATTATTATTATTCATGTTTTCCTCATCTCATGGAAACTCATTGATTTCAACAAAACTCCTTGGTTTCAACAAACTCCTTGGTTTTATGATATTTCCCTAAAGTCATGTAAAATATTATAAAATTAGGAAAAATATCGTGGGACCGGGTTCTTTGGCCGGCCGTCCATGCCTTGGCCATAGCCGATCCCACACTTCATGATTCCTTTTTTTTTTTTTTATTTTCCTTCATCTCATGAAGTTTTCACGGTTTCAACAAAAATCCCCATTTCTTCATATTTTCCCAAATAATTGCTCAAACGCACATCATAAAATATCAAAATTCTCAGAACCGAAATACAAACACTTTGGTGATGTGAGCATGTTACCTTGACCGACAAAGGTTGGCTCGCAAGGAGCCGGTCCCAGATATTTTCACAATTTGACCTAATTTGCGCAAATGCACGTATTAGGTCCAAAACTCTTCCAAACAACTTGGAACTTCAAAAGACAATCGTTATTCGATCCCGTGACCACCCAGGGTCAGTTTCATGACCCCTTGGTTGGTCCCTTATCTCTTCATAATTAATTAGGTTTTATCACCTAAGGTTCAGACGAGTATTATTTTAATAAATGATTAAACCAGCATTTAATCATCCTTTCACCAACTGGTCTTTAAGAGACTTTGGTATATTTTTGCTCACATGAGCATGTGGGCGCTACATGGTCGACCCATAATCCCATGTAGCCGGTCCTCCTTCACTCCATGGTTAATTTTTAATAAACCATCAATTGATCGAATTAGGGTTTTGAGTCCAAGGTTCATAATTCCATATTCAAATACTAATAATTTTATGATGATCTCATGATCAACATCTTATCTAATATACTCGGTTTAGTTTCCAGTATTTCAAATTAGTATTTTATTTGGTCATGCTACCAATAATTCATCAAACAAGTAACATTTGCTTAGATGAGCAATATTTTCTCACACTAAGGAATATTGGTTCAACTATCTATTTTCAATAAATCATCGAATGAGCAATATTTGCTCACGTTAACTATGTTTATTTATACATAATACCTCTGTCTCAATTCGTGAGTCTCATAACATTTTCAAATCATGTTCAACTCAACAATACAAGGACCCATCGTCCCATGAAGTTATGAAGTCAGCAACTGACTAACTATATACACGTCTTCTTTGCAGACTCCACAATCACACGAGACGTCAATCGTGTTACATGGGTGGATATTAACTAGGGTTTTGGTTTGGCGGTCTACGGCACGTGTGTTCATACACACGATGATAATGTGAGCAAGTCGTGCAATCAGTTGAAGGAGTTAACAAAGTAGTGGATGGAAAATCAACCAAGTCTCCGTACGATGAGCAACTGGTTTTAGCACGATTTCCACTTCCCCACTCTTTGATTCCATCAACTGTCACACTTCATGGGATCATGGTGTTTACAATTTTAGAAATATAAATAAATCTCTGAATCATGATTGAAACAAGGGGAATATCACGTCAAATAGATAACACGAGATTAATAACTCAACATCTGAGCAATTACTCTCAACAGAGCAAATTCAATCATTCAGAACTTATCTTATTTTTAGAATGCACAACACACCTACAATCTTCGATCACCATTGATCTCACACATTTCTCAGCTTCCCTCCTACAGATCGACCCATCCTCTCTTGTGACCGAATTTACTCTGGAATGGCCATTGTCTTGGTTTAGGTTGGAGTACTACAGATTGATCTCTCGAATTCAAAGCACTCCCTTTTTGCAGTGCATCTGTGTGAGGTTAGACAGTTCGCTCGGTTCAAGGAGTTTCCTCCGCACGGTCGTCTCCTTAATTCCTTAAAAACCAGCAACTCGTTTTGACCCATCTATATATTGGCTACCATAGTGGGAGATCATTCTCTCGGTTGCAATCTCAATTCTCACAAAGATGGTCGGTCTTAGATCCAATTCAGTTATTTAAAACTTCAGTCAAAGTCTTTCAAAAGGTGACGCTTCTCTGGCTCATCCGAATGACTCTGGTAATATTCGTCACCCTTACTTTACTATTACTTTTTCATCTATCAATACATTTGATGGAGAAATCACGTCATTAGCCGAGTTGGAATGAAGGCAAGAGATTCTGGAAATGAACATAAATCGGTTGAAAGAAGCAATCGATAATTTGTTCAACTGCATGGTGGACCTGAAAAGAATCTTAGGAGCTCAAGTCGTGGAAAACTCGCCACAAAATTCCATGGACGCTATCCCTCAGGCCAACAACTTCACCGCTTATGAAAAACCGGTGGATCAGGAAGTTACACATCTGATAGAGAGTTTATGTTAGCTTTTACGCTTCTCCAGAGATCAACGTACGAACACATTTGTTGCACTCAACCAAATATCATTTGAGGTGAAATTAATTCCATCATCTCCAGACGTTGAATCATCCATGGTGTCCGAGTACTCGATCGAAAACATTACATTTAGAGAAGAGGACCGCATGGCAGATGAATGACATAACCGATCCTTGTACGTAATCGATTTTATCAAAGAATCTGAATTCAAGAGAGCTCTCGTTGATACAGGCGCTTCTACAAATATTGTCACCGTGAAGACTCTCAAGGCGTCCAAGTTCCCACAAAGTAAGATCGTTCGCCATCCTATCTTGATGACAGGTTTTGAAGGAAGTCAGATCCATACATATGGATATGCATACATAGACTTGAAGGTAGGGCCTATTCAATCAAATGCCAAATTCCACGTGATCGAACAAGATCCTGATTATCACATGATACTTGGACGACCGTGGCTCCATGATAACAAAGTATTTCCTTCAACATACCATCAATGCATGAAGTCTCTAATCAATAACAAAATTATTTGTATTGCGGCTTCATCATCTCCTTACAACCCGGTCTATGACGCTGAATTCCTTGAGTCTCAAAAGAACATCCCCGAACCTCCAAACAAGATTTACAGTACTTCACTCCCAAGCTAGAATTCTATTGAAGAGGTCGTGGACAAACCATCATCCTCAGGCGTGAAGTTGATTAAGTCGTCTGCCACACTGATTCAGCACCGCAAGGATCAGGTCTCAACTCAGGGATCTAATTTCATAAACAGTCATGATACGAAGGGGAGAATCATTTACCGTCGATGCAAATATTAGAAATTAACAGGGGAGAACGATGAAGAGTCTCCCCGCCCCAAAGAATCATGTCAAAGTGAACCATCACTCGAAGAAGAGGTTCAAGATGCTCCACGACAATTACAAGACGACACTGACTCCACTACTGATGATCTCAAAACGATCAACATCGAGACATAGGATGATCCAAGGCCAATTTTAATTATCTCAGCACTGTTGCCGGAGTAACGAATGGAACTGATAAAAGAATAATAAGATGTCTTTGCCTGGACGTACGAAGAAATGCCTGGTCTAGACGAAAAATTGGTTACTCATCATATGCACATCACCCCTGGCTCCAAAGTTGTCAAACAAAAACCTAGGAAGTTCAGACATGAAGTCGAAGAACAAATCAAGGTCGAGATTAAGAAACTATTAGCAGCGGGGTTTATCAAACCTATTCAACACCCAACATGGCTGGCGAATGTTGTTCCTATCAGGAATAAAAATGGTCAAATCAAATGCTGTGTTGATTTCAGGAATCTGAACAAATGCTGTCCGAAAGATGATTTTCCTTTACCCAATATTGATATGCTCGTAGATGCAACCAGTGGTCACGACATGTTCTCATTTATGGATGGTTACAGTGGATATAACCATATCAAAAGGTACGAGCATGATGACGGCAAGACCGCATTCTGTACTCATATTGGAAATTTCCACTACATTGTGATGCCCTTCAGATTAAAGAATGCCGGTTCCACTTATCAACAAGCCATGAATGCCATCTTCCATGACATGATGCACAAACAAGTAGAAGACTATGTTGATGATGTGGTGGTAAATTCAAAGACCCGAGCATCTCACTTTTAAGTTCTAAGACAAGTTTTTGAAAGATGTCGAGAATACAAATTAAAGATTAACCCTCTAAAGTACGCTTTTGGTGTTTCCTATGGAAAGTTTCTAGGATTCCTAGTCACATAAGAAGGAATCAAAGTCGATCCAGACAAGACGAAAGCTATTACTACCATGCCTCCTCCACACACTGTGAAAGAACTCCAGAGCTTTATGGGCAAGGTAAATTATATTCGACGCTTCATTCCTGGATTGGCTCAACTCATTGCTTAGTTCACCCCGTTGTTGAATAAAGGATCAAGTTTTACATGGACAACTGTTCAACAAGAAGCATTCCAGAAAATACAATAGATACTATTATCACATGTTGTCATGAAATTACCGGTGCAAGGACGACCACTGATACTTTACACAGTATCTAGTGATGTCGCTATCGGAACACTCCTTGATCAATAAGACGACGAAGGCATCAAACGACCAATCTACTACTTCAGTCGTACAATGCGAGACGCTCAACTCCGATACCCAAAGGATGGGAGAGCATGTATGGCATTAGTGCATACAATCCAGAAATTCATGCATTATTTACTATCCAACAAAGTTATGCTCATTTCCAAGGCTGATCATATAAAGTTTCTACTATCAAATCCATCTTTGATAGGAAGGCAAGCAAAGTGGCTACTTCAGATGTCAGAATTTGACATAGCATGTACACCGCCTAAATAAATCAAAGGACAAGCAGTTGCAGACTTGCTCGCTGCTTTTCCAGGAGAGGATTCAACAATGTTACATGAAGATATTCCTGGTGAGTTTCCAGATATCTTAGTAATCAAAGAAGAAACGTGGCTTTTATACTTCAATGGTTCCGCCACCCCTAGCAACAACACTGGAGGAGCAGGCATAGTGCTAGTATCTCCATCCAGCGAAGTTTTATCATATTCATTCAAGTTGTATTTTCACTGCACCAACAATTCAGCAGAATATGAAGCCTTCTTACTAGGGTTGTCCCTGGACAAGAAAGCAGGAGCAACACATCTCGAGATAAGAGGATATTCAAAGCTACTGGTAAATTAAATGAATGGAACATACTCTCTCAAATAAATCACACTTTCTCCATTCAGAACTGAAGCTCAACGGCTACTAACTTACTTCGCTGATGCAACGATTGTCCATACTAGACGAACTAATAATAAGCATGTTGAGTGCCTAGCAACTCTCGCTTCTAAGCTACAATTCGAAGGAGCAGAAAAAACAATCACTGTACAGAAGCGTGTTGTGTCATCTACCTGTCTTGATCAATTCGAAGACATTCAAGCAGATGATTGGAGAGCACCTATTATTCATGAATTGAGAAGTTCTCTTTCCGAAGGGAAAGTCAGTCTCAAGGAATTAAAGAATTACTTCTTGCTTCACGGAGCGTTATATTATCGAAACTCTGATGGGTCCTTATCATGATGCCTTAGAAACGACAAAGTGGACAAACAACTCAAGCGCATACATGAAGAAACTTGTGGATAGATGCTGGTGGTAACACTTTATAGAAAGCTTCAAAGAATGGGATACTATTGGCCTTCCATGGAGGCTCGTTCAAGAACTATGCAAAAGTCAAGTCCCAATTGTCAGACGCCTCCTCATCACTTAGAAGCTCTGACAGCCCATCACACTGGGGACTGTAGTGATCCCTACATCAAATGACTCCGGGACAATGAGTTTCCATTAGAAAATAAAGAAACAATCAAACTCATTGAGAGAGCTAAAATATTTGTCTTTCTTGATAGAATATTATACCTCAAAAGCTTTGGTGGAAACTTGCTGAGATGCTTATCTGAGCATGAAATCCCAATGATTTTGAAGGAAATGCATGATGGAGAACATCAAGGAAATTATTTCTCCATATACATGAGAAATATTATTGGCCGACCATGGAAGACGATGCAGCCGCGCACGTTCAGAGGTGTCACCATTACCAAGTCCAGGGTAATGTCATTCACACTTCTTGTCTCACATTGAATTCTGTGAATAGTCCATGGCCTTTCTATAGCTGGGGACTGGATATCATCGAGAAAATTAATCCAGCATCTTCGAAGCAGCATGAATACATTATCACTGTAACCGAGTATTTTACCAAATGGGTTGAAGCTATTCCTCTTTGAAGCACCACTAGAGTCACGATTGCAGCCTTCATCTAAGAATATATAATATGTAGATTCAGCGTTCCTAAACACATCATCACTGATAACGGAACTTCTTTTGCCAACAAGCACGTGACGAAATTACTCGAGGAATACAACATCAAACAGGTTTTCTCCACACCGTATTATCCCCAAGGAAACGGACAAGCAGAGAGCACCAACAAAACTTTGATCATAATTCTCAGTCGAACAATTCATGATAATCCTCGAACCTGGCATGCAGTTTCCTATGGTTTTATGGGCTTATCAAACAACACCAAGGAGCTCGATTGGGACTTCACCATATTCTTTCGTCTATGGGACCGACGCCATACTTCCAGTAGAAATCAAAATTCCTTCAGCAAGAATTGCAATATCTAGTGGAATACAATGGGATGAAGCCGAAGTGTCCAACTCAAGAATTGCTGAACTGGACATGCTCGAGTCGAAGAGAACTAAAGTGGAAAAATATGTACAAACCTACAAACAAAGAATCTCCAGAGCCTACAACAAAATGGTAAGACCTCGAACATTTCAAGTAGGGGATCTGGTATTAAAGACAGCAAAACATATTCAACAAGACATGTTTGCTCACAAGTTCTCTCTAAAATTGGAAGGACCATATGTAGTTATCAAGGCAGTACCCAGCGGATATTACGGAATCTTAAAAATTGATGGAGGAGTGGAAGGAAATATAATCAACGGTAAATGGCTCAAAGCATATTACGCCTGATACGTAAACAATTACATTTTCACTATTTCATCATTTCAAGCATTTTCAGAATGTAATTTATATTCCTCCAAAGAGCGTGCAAAATGCTCCTCTGTTCATTAAATACCTCATAAATGAACAAAATTTCCTCATGTCATGATAAATTATTCTACCTAAGAAAAACCTAAACCTATTCGAAAAATAACAATCATAAATGCTCACTCAAAGTAAACCATCCAGCAAAGAGTAATTTTTATATACAACCATGTCAAGCTTATTTTGAAAGTTCTTGGTCTTCACTTTCAAATCCTGGACAGCTTTCTCAACTCTCGCGGACTCCAAGGCAAGTACCTTCTCCTCTTCAAAAAAAAAAAGTCTTGGTGGAAATTGCTTCAGCAGCGGCCGTTTCCCTGTCAACTTTGATCATCTCAAACCGACGTCGAAGACAACTTACATTGAACCGCAAGGTCTCGCAATTCGATATCATGTCATCCTATCTGTGAAGTTCATGATTCTTAACATCTCATAGATTCGTCTCCATCATCTCTTCAATGATTAGTAAAACCCCGATAATTTTAGTCAGGAGAGTCAGCAAGAAGCTTCTTCACACCTCAGTAGTGGCAATATGACTGTATCGTTTCCATATCTTGGTATACAAAGATGCGTGACATTTGGGAACGATGAAGCCGCCGACTATTTCATTTCCCGGGAAATTGTTGATCATGGGAGTCTCAAATAGGAGTCCAGTTGTTGGGTAGTGAATTCTAACTCCAATCTCCATGGAGTTGGCAGAGTTTTTGTCGTTGTCATCATCAGTCGCAGACTTTCCATTCCTTCTCTTTCTAGCATCAACAACAACATGCACATCAACCCATAGTAAAGAAGTTTTTAATGAAGATTGGATAAATTCGTCGAATAATACTCCACTCAAAAATCTTAGAATTACTCACAGATGTGCCGGCTTCAGCATGAGTTGACCTATATCGGGCAGGGGCTCTAACAGTCCGCTTGGGTCTATAATTATTAGAATAAGATGGATTCTTCTAATTATCCTGCAACAAATCATTTTCCTACGATCAATAACTCTGATCAATTAGAGAGGAAGAAAAATACACAACTTACTTAGATGGGCGCTTCTACTTCATGCTTCGACCGAGGTTCATTTCGAGAAGAAATACTACTGCTGGACATAGTGATGAAAAGGTATATCAAAATTTCCTCTGCACGATGAAACTGACTCGATAATGGAAGAAATATTTGCATAAATACTAAACCTCAAGTATTGGGGATATATACAAGATACGGTGGATACTTATCTTCTATGGATAGTCAATTCAGTTGCGGGTTTTACTGAAACCATAAGATTCAAATAAGTTCAATACTGGATATGCGGAGGAAAAATAACTGGGGACTGATAGAAGATGGACACGCTCAGAAAACCACCCGGATTTGTGTATGACACGTGTTTTCTTAGCTTACACAACATATCTTAGTATTTTACGCAAATGGAAATCACCAAGGCAAGTTGAAGGAAATCATGATAAATCTTGGAGCATGAACATTGGTCCATTTCATTCAATTCGGGAAGAATCAACATGGTTTCTCATTCAAAAGAAAATCCTAATTCAGAAGAGAAGTTGTTCAGATCATTAAAAGAGATATCTACTACGGAAAAAAAGCATTCAAATGTTTAAATAAGATCATGAGAGAGACTAGTTATCAAAGTCATCTGATTCACCATCTTAGTTATCATCATCATACTTCTCATCCTTTGAAGAATCCTCTTCAGACTCTTTCTCGGAGTCACTGTCTGAATTAGGGAATTCTTCTTCCTTGATATCACAATCTATTGCATCTAGTAGATCTTCATCATCACGTTCATCTTGGAGATCAGCCTTAACCTGTCGTTCAATCTCCCTATCCGGTGGATATGACTTGCTTTTGCGTGTTGAAAAATCCCATACAAGTTCTTCTTCTTTATCCTCAGCATCTGAATCTGAAGCTACACCATAAGGATGGGATCGGAGTCTCTCATCGGCTTCTTGTGTTTTCCGATGAATTCTACGCCTTTTCTCTCGATACTCAGCAAGTATCTCCGCCCTTTATTTTCTCTTCAAAATCTCATCACAAGCATATTTCAGTCTATCAAGAGACATGTTATTTGCCATTAGAGCATGATCTATGTTGGTGTGTGCTTTAGCCTTAGAAACCCTCGAATCCTCCTCAGAAGAACTGGAAGAATAATCACTGCTGGAGGACACCATTGTCTGGAACCAGAGACACAGAGTCATGGATGTGCATATATCAATTTACAAAATGGTAATTCTCAGCTCTTACCTTTTTTACAATTCCACTGACAGTAGTGATTACAACGTAAGAGTTAACACTTCAAAATTTGCTCGCTTCTTCAAACCTACAAAAGACGGGCAAAACTCAAATTTTCATAAAATCATGAATACCTCTACTGCGCGAAGTTTCACCATGGGATTATGAAAACTAAAAAATTATTTCATCATAAATAATTGTTTATTTCTAACGACTGCACAAAATTCAAGTTTTGATTTTAATATATATATATAAACAAGAACGTGACTTACTCGCGTAAATTAAAATTAACGTGAGGAAGGCTCACCAAATAAAATTTGTGGGTATCCCACGGTTTCATCATCAATATATATATATATATATATAATTCTTGAACAGGTCATGACTATATATAAAAAAAAAACTATTTTCCTTCGTACGATCGTCTTTCTTTGAAACGAGGGTTTATTTCGGTTTTGTGAAAGATCACATCTTTTCAAGATAAAATTTTGGTTTTCATGAAAGCTCATAAAAAAAATTTAACACTAGACTCAGGTCTATATATATAAAAAAATCTCTCCTAAATCAGGGATTATTATTAATTTCATAAACTAACGATCAAACGAACATACGTTTTCTAAAAAACAAGCATTTTTACAAAACCCACACTTATATACACACATGTATATAATATCAACATGAACAAATCATGAACAAACTATAAACTTCTGGAAGAAAAAAAAAACTTCGCTTACTTGGTCGGTGCCGGCCGGAATATTGCCAGACGGTGATCGTACGATCGAACGGCGGCGAGCTCCGGAGAAATTTCTCTTCCTCCTATTTCTGACATTATGGAGGTGAAGAGATGATGAAGGTGATGGCCGGTTGTTATAAAAAAAGAAGAGAGAGATTAACTCCTTTTATATCAAATTTTATTTCCAAAACCTAATTCTACATGGATTTCCTTATTGGGCCCGACCCGTGAATCCTAAAATGACCAAGGTCCCGTCATCAAAATCAGCGGTTCAACACCAATTCATGCTCAATAGGCAATATTCTATCATGCCATTGGAATCTTCATTCATGCCGTGGTTTTCTCGTACTATCAAAAATCCGGTAAGGTCTTATCTCACGACTAAGTTCAATTGCTTAAATCGTTTGTAACCGGAAAATCACCATTCAGTGCTGACTGAGGAACATTATTGTCCCTCACTAAGCAGGGGACTTAATGTAGATGGTGAATTTTCAAAAAGATCTAAAATTGTAAATCCATAATTGTATATGCTCCTGATCCAGCAATCAAATGAGTATTGAGGCTCAATGTCTCTTATTGAAAGCATGAAAGCTCATGGCACAAAATCTCTGACTGAGAATACTGTCTCCCAGAGTATATATAGATATGTAGTCTCTCAGCTGAGACAACGACATATCTCATGAATACTGAGCAATTTCAGTAATTACTTCTATATGGAATAGAAAGATTAGACGGTTGCTAGACAGCTTGCCTGCTAGTATAGAGCAATAACGTCTTCGGGATGTAACAATGTTTTACTTGACTATATAAAAGAAATATGTCTCTTCAACAAGCTTGTATCACTCAATTCCTGAATAAGTAATGCTCCTAAACGATCTTACTAGTGTAGAGCCATCAATTAATTATTCTTAAAAATCATTAGATTCATTAATTGAATCCCTGGAAAATATTCAATGTTTTTCATAATATTTCGTTACTTCAATTTATGGTTCTTCCCAGCAGATTCCATGGGTTAGTAATAAATATTCAACACACGGGTATCTGAGCTACCTTCAAGTAATCCCCGACCAAAATGGTGCAGATGTACTCGATAATAATGTATTAACAAGCACCTGAATACACGAATGAGTATTTCAAAATATGACGAGATGATGAACCTATGCAAAATAGGAAAGAAAATAATAAATAATAAAATATTAACCAAGGCGCTGAGGGACTGGGCCCACCGGTCGTGCCGTGACCAATCCCACGCCCAATTCTATATTTTATCATATTTTTTATTATTTTCCTTGATCTTATGAAAATCATTTCATTTGAACAAATATCCTTCGTTTTAAGGAAACTCCTTTGTTTCATGGTGTTTCCTTCGCATCAAGGAAATAATATAAAATTGGGAAAGGTGTCATGGGACCGTGTCTACTAGACGGCCGGCTATGCCCTAGTCATGGCCGGTCCCACACTTTATGATTCCTCAATATTTTATTATTATTACCCTAATCTCATGATATTTCCTTCAAATCATGAAAATTAATAAAAAAATTAGGAAAACTCGTGGGACCGGGACCTAGAAGGCCGGTCATGCCCTAGACGGTCCCATACTCCCCTTTTTTTTTTTTTTTTTTTTTTTATGTTTCCTTGATCCCATGAAATTTCTTGATTTCATGACGTTTCCTTCAAATTATGAAAATTCCTTCAAATCATGAAATACTACATAAAATTAGGGAAAACTCACGGAACCGGGCCCTAGCCGGACGACCATGCCCAAGTAGGTCCCACACACCCCTTATTTTTTTATTATTATTATTTATTTTTTTCTCATCTCATGAAAACTCCTTGATTTCAACAAAACTCCTTGATTTCAACAAAAATCATGAAAAATATTATAAAATTAGGAAAAATATCATGGGACCGGGCTCTTTGGCCGGGCGGCCATGCCTTGGCCATAGCCGGTCCCACACTTCATGATTCCTTTATTTTTTATTATTATTTTCCTTCATATCATGAAGTTTTCACGGTTTCAACAAAAATCCCTATTTCTTCATATTTTCCAAATAATTGCTCAAACGCACATCAGAAAATATCAAAATTCTCAGAACCGAGATACGCACACTTAGGTGATGTGAGCATGTTACCTTGACCGACCAAGGTTGGCTCTTTGGCTCGCAAGGAGCCGGTCCCACGCATTTTCACAATTTGACCTAATTTGCGCAATTGCACGTATTAGGTCCAAAACTCTTCCAAACAACTTGGAACTTCATAAGATGATCGTTATTCGATCCCGTGACCACCCAGGGTCAGTTTCATGACCCCTTGGTCGGTCCTTTATCTCTTCATAATCAATTAGGTTTTATCACCTAAGGTTCAGACGAGCACTATTTTAATAAATGATTAAACCAGCATTTAATCATCCTTTCACCAACTGGTCTTCAAGAGACTTTGGTATATTTTTGCTCACATGAGAATGTGGGCACTACATGGTTGACCCATAATTTCATGTAGCCGGTCCTCCTTCACTCCATGTTTAATTTTCAATAAACCATCAATTGGTCATCAATTGATCGAATTTTGGTTTTTAGTCCAAGGTTCATAATTCCATATTCAAATACTAATAATTTTACGATGATCTCATGATCAACATATTATCTAATATACTCGGTTCAGTTCAGTATTTCAAATTAATATTTTATTTGGTCATGCTACCAATAATTCATCAAACAAGCAACATTTGCTCAAACCAAGGAATATTGGTTCAACTATCAATATTAAACAAATCATCGAATGAGTAATATTTGCTCACGTTAACTATGTTTATTTATACATTATACCCCTGTCTTAATTTGTGAGTCTTATAACATTTTTAAATCATGTTCGACTCAACAATACAAGGACTCATCGTCCCATGAAGTCAGCAACTAACTGACAAATACACGTCTGCCTTGCAGACTCCACAATCGCACGAGACGTTAATCGTCTTACATGTGGGGATATTAACTAGGGTTTTGGTCTGGCGGTCTACGGCATGTGTATTCATGCACACGTTGAGAATGTGAGAAAGTCATGCAATCAGTTGAAAGAGTTAACAAAGTAGTGGATGGAAAATCAACCAAGTCTCCGCACGATGAACAACTGGTTTTAACACGATTTCCACTTCCCCACTCTTTGATTCCGTCAACTGTCACACTTCATGGGATCATGGTGTTTACAATTCTAGCAATATAAATAAGTCTCTAAATCATGATTGAAATAAGGGGAATCTCACGTCAAACAGTCAACACGAGATTAATAACTCAACGTCTGAGCAATTACTCTCAACATAGCAAATTTAATCATTCAGAACTTATCTTATTTTCAGAATACACAACACACCTACAATCTTCGATCACCATTGATCTCACACATTTCTCATCTTCCCTCCTACAGACCGACCCATCCTCTCTTGTGGCCGAATTTACTCTGGAATGGCCATTGTCTTGGTTTAGGCCGGAGTACTACAGATTGATCTATCGAATTCAAAGAACTCCCTTATTGCAGTGCATCTGTGTGAGGTTAGACAGTTCGTTCGGTTCAAGGAGTTTCCTCCACACGGTCGTCTCCTCAATTATTTAAAAACCAGCAACTCGTTTTGACCCATCTACAACTGGTCTTGACTAATATCAACACAGTTGGCATATACAAGGGGACTAGCGGTCGATAATCCTAACTCTAGGTCAACACAACTGGCATATACAAGGGTACCAGTGGTTGACTTTATTGAATTTATTCCGGTTGGTCTGATGGTCTGGTCTCAATTTTCATCATTTTTTTTGGTAACTCAATTTTCTAACACCTGAGCTATGTGATTTTATGAATAAACTCTATTTAGATGTTTCCATTCACTAATATTGGTTCCTCAACTCCTACAATCAAGATGCTTCCATCCACTTAGATTGGTTTGTGTCATCCTTAATAGGCATAAATTTATAGGTTATGGAGTTTATTTATACTGCAACTAAAAAGTTCTCCCATACCCCCAAACTTAAATTTAACATTGTCCTCAATGTTCTAAAGATGAAATTAAAAGCATGAACAAGGAGAAACTATTACCACTTGAAGAAAAGAGTTAGGTAAAGATATTACCGTGTTGCATGAACATGGGTTACCTCCCAAGAAGTGATAAGTTTAAAGTCTTCATCCAGACTAAGAAAGGATTAGTCACCTTATAGAATCATGAAGTAATAGCTGGAATAACTGTGGATCACCAAAACAAAATAGAGTTATCACAAGTAAAAGGAATCTGCAACATGCCAAGACAATTAACAGATAAAGCACACCCTTTTCTAGTTTTCTGTTTAAGACAACTACATCTAGCCGTGGTTCTAGTTCAGGTTCTATAACTGGGTCTAGATAAAATATTTTCATCGTTTGCATTTCCTCGTAAGTTAAATCTGAATGTTCAGGTTCTAGAGTTTGGAAAAAATCAAATAAAAACTTAGAAGCACGTAATAATAACCTAAATAATTACATATCCTTAAAGTCAATCAAATTTGACTTACACAGATGACCACAATGAAAGTGGTGGTCTTCTTTAAACAAATGTGTCAACCCTAATCTCCTAAAGTAATTAGGTTTAGTCTCGAAACTTAATATCATACACATTTGAATTTCATAAGTTCCCACAATTGGAGAAAACGTTTTTGGTGGGAAAACAAAGTCAATCGAGATATCGTAGTCTGGGTTAACCATATTAACTAGGGGATGGGTTTCTAACAACTGAACTTGTTTATGGACACAACTAGGTTCAGAAAAAATTGTATGAAGATAATCTTGTAAAATGGTTGAGGCACAGATGTCCAGTCCTAAGTGAGGTGTCTTTTTAAAAGGCAAGGCACTAGGAAAGTGATAATTACCCCCAAACTTAGAGTTTTCAGTGTCTATAGATAGACTAGTCACAATCTCCATAATTTCTAGATCATCAGATTCTTAAAAATGGTTAAGGTTCTTCTAAGTTATAATCAGCATCCTCACTTATCTCTACGAGTTTATCTTATTATAAGACTAGTGTTTCTAACTCGCTAAACTTTAAAACCGAATTCTCGGGGTAAACTCTTTCCTCTAAACCGTCATCACAATCATATAAAGGATTATCATAGAAAGGTTTTAGTAAAGGCTCATTAAATAAGGTGTTAATCATAATTACTTCCCCCGATTCACTTATATGCACGTCAAATAATGGATTATCCAACACATTGCAGGCTAAAGGATCATGAACTACATCGTATAAAATTGTGTTATCTCTAGTCAAACCCTTATCCTTTTGAATAGGTAAATAATCATTAAAATTATCGGGATTTGAACAAGAAATAACACTATCATTATGAAGCTCAACGGGAGTTACAATTTTCTGACCACTATGCCTACATATGTATGATTCTTCATTAACACTATCCTCATCCTCATCCTCATCATAATAATATGAAAATGGTTGAACCTCATCTAAAGTAGTGTCACCAATTCTATCCTTATCATCTTGATTATATGAATAAAAACTATCATTATTTTCAAGGGTGGTATTTGGAACACTATATTGGAAATTAAGATTATCTTGAGCAAACTTTTCCACCATCCTATTTGTACTCTAAGTAAATCGCTTGAGGGACTCTTCTAGAGACATCTTAGTTGACTGCTCTATGGACTCTTCTGGAAGCGGAATATTATAAGTTTCTTTCATAAATAAGTGAAACTTCTGTGTTGACTCAGTGAAACTCTTGAGAGACTCTTCTAGAGAAATAAGAGAATCATTTCGCACGTATGGCCTGTGGGTATGCGAATAGTAATTAGGCTCACCATGGTATGATCCATGACCTTCAAAAGGTTGATGTTCCCAACCACTATTCACACTATGGTCAAAGTAGTAACGTCCATTTTGTTCAGGTGGATATTCGTTGTATTGCCTATTGTAATACCAATTTGACATTCTCAACACAAAATAAAACCCATTGACTGGGGATTCGTGGGTGGATAGAGTCTTACCTCCTGTACCAGATGGGCGATGAACCGTTGAAGTCGACTTAGGCCACCGACTCCTATGTCAGTGTACGAACCCGAAGGGTCGAGAAAATATTGTAACTGCCGTCCTTCACAGCAGCAGTTTTATTTAAATCAACCCTTCCTTAGGGTTAAAATATAATAATGTCCAAAAGTCCCAAAAATAAAGTTCAAGAAGTCCAAAAATAAAATCCTAATTATAGTTTCTAAAAAAAAAAAAAATCTATATATATTCTCCTTCACTCCTTTTGGATTTCTCTTTTCTTTGCTTCTTTGCTTCTTTGGCTTTGGTTTTATTTTCAGCACTTCTTTTCTTTTTCTTTATCTTAGCTCTAAGTCTGAAGGTAAACAAAAATACCAAAACACATAAATAGGAACAAAAATAAAATAAAACCTAAAAAAACAAATCTAAAAACAAGTCCGCGTCGGCGGCACCAAAAATTGATATGGTTTTCAATTGTGTTGTAGTAATAAGATTCGAACTCTAAGACTTGTGCAGATTAAATTTAAATTTAAATAAATATAAACAAAAATAATATGAAAAGGTGAGAGTTACCGGGACTAGGAATTCACCGAATTCATAACATAAGGTTTAATTATTTATTGGGAATATTATCTATATACCCCTACTATGAGACCCCTTGTAAAAATACCCTTATGAACTTTACAAATACCCCTGAGCCTAATACATTACTAAAATACTCTCCTTTATATAATGTATATACAAAACCACCAACCACTATTTAAAAAAAAAAAGACTAATCTATTGTCCACCACCAACCACCGCCAACCACCACCGCCGCCAACCACCACCTCCGACTACCACTGCCTCCGCCAACCACCGCCACCGACGACCACCACCATTATCCACCACCACCTCCGACCACCACCACTGTCCACCACCGCCAACCACCACCACTGTCAACCACCGCCGCTAACCACCGCCGCCTCCGCCGACCACCACTACCATGTGGAGGCAACTAGCTCAAGTTGTCTCCAATAAATAATGTCTATATCGGAGGCAACTAGTTCAAGTTGTCTCCAAAAGTGTAGGCAACTAGCTTAAGTTGTCTCCAATAAATAGTGTACAGGAATAAGTTACAAAACAAAATGGAGGAAACTAGCTCAAGTTGTCCTCAAAAGTGAAGGCAACTAGCACAAAGTTGTCTTCAAAAGTGAAAGCAACTAGCCCAAGTTGTCTCCAAATATGGAGGCAACTAGCACAAGTTGTCTTCATATATGGAGGCAACTATCACAAGTTGTCTTCAAAAGTGAAAGCAACTAACCCAAGTTGTCTCCAAATATGGAGGCAACTATCACAAATTGTCTCTAGAAAATAAAAATTATATCTAATAAAAATAAAATGATATTTTTAGAGACAAGAAAAAGTTTTAATTGATAATTACAAGTGGGATATGAACATTTTATTTGGATTGGTCTCCCCATAGCAGTGACATCACCTGTGAATAAAATCACTATCGATCTGAATGACTAAATCTGGTTAGTATACACTGAGCAAGGAGAAGCAAAATTAGATCAGGATCGAGTAGCAATGCAGTCTCCTAGCACAGCTTAGCATTTCTTGAAAGTGGCCGGACAGAACACGTACTGATACTTGGTTATAAATATTTACAAATGGATCTAGCGTTTTTTAACAAGGAATATGGTGATGCTGATGTTGAGTACATAAACATGTACGTCGCCTTACCTTAATAGAGCAAAAACCTGTTATCCTATAAAAGATTAAGTAACATATTATGTGTAGTTAAAGTATGACGAACATTTTTCTTTCTTTCCAGTACAAAGAAAAGCATACGTCGTGCGTTTACAAAATACCTCAAACATCTATCCATTTACTAAAGAAATTAGATCCATTAACTAAAAAAGTAAAACATACCCAGAATTGAGGCATCTCCTTTGTTCGTTTCCAGCTTGATGATGCTAATGTGGGTGGTGCTGCGGGGGCTTCTGATTGTACTGCTGATGTTTTTGCTGTTATTAGTTAGTGATTCTACCATTTACTTTCTGCTTAGCCTCTGCCAAAAAGTACTAAGTTCTTTGGCCACAATAGGATCCAACCCAGTGCATATCTCTCGCCATATCTGACACTGTTAATAAGAATTTTCAAATTCAGAGCTCCCATTACGTCCCTCGAATAAATTCGCTTATGTAAATTTTCTCTAGTAAACAGTAACAGTGACTTCCCCTTAACAACGATAATATATACATTGAAAACGCGCCTCCTGAAGACAAATTACATCTGCATCATATCTAATAATCTCACGGAGTAAATTTTGGCTTCGGTATTGCCAATTAAGAGTCGAAGCAGGACAATAGCTGTATCTACTAGGAGTAGCACACAGATCAACAGGGATATTGTATGAGAGCACGCTAAAAGACCTAGTAAAAAAAAATTTTGATTCCAATTTGAAGTTGCTAAATCCATCCAGTGGTATGATTTGAAGTTGCTAAAATCGATACATCAACCATTTATTTTCACACTGTTTTATTGATTCCGCTTCCGTTCTTCCTTGTTGCAACTGCAACATCATCACAACTTAAAGCAAAAAAGCTGACAAAACCCATTTCCATTTCAGTTCAGCTGCAATCATAATTTCCATCTGCAGCTCACTTTCCAATGCTCTTCTCGACCATCTCAACTTAGATAACCAACCATTTATTCAACCTCATACCCTTCATTTCAAACCACCAGAACTACAACTACAACTCCATTAGTAGCACCAATTTCCTCCATTGCAGACAACAAGCTACATCTCCTTAATCCAGGGCAGCAACACATCTCCACCTGCAATTTCCCATTTAAATTAAGCTACAGGTTCAACTCCATTTCCTCCAAGCACACTCTGCAATAGTACCCTTGTAGACGACCCCAGCAACAAAGCACATTCTCAACTTGTCTCTTGCATAGCCATAAAACCATTGCCAGTAGCTGCAATTTCAATAACTCAAAACCCATTCATACACCTTCACATTCATCCACACAAAACCTATAATCTGCATTGCAATCCTTGCTTCTCTGCCAAACTATTAGCCACATCTACACCATTCTCTTGTTCACAGCTCAACATCGAAACACTAATGGTCATAAATAACTATTCTACAACTCATTCGCAATCTCGATATTATCCATCTTATATAAACAAAGAAATCCAATGGAATTTATCGAAATTCCATCTCGAAATGTCTTATCAACAGTACTACCAGTAACATAATTCCTAATTTTGGTCCTCA
Source organism: Papaver bracteatum (assembly GCA_023529315.1). Lineage (NCBI taxonomy): Eukaryota > Viridiplantae > Streptophyta > Magnoliopsida > Ranunculales > Papaveraceae > Papaver > Papaver bracteatum. The sequence goes on from JAJJWX010004528.1 coordinate 36,782, forward strand.
CAAACGCAGCTCCTTTCCCTGGTTTCACATGAAGAAACTCTAAAGACACAAAAACCGATTATCACAATCAAACAAATTCAACGGAAAACCCTAAATTGAACTTAAATTCATTGTAATTGAAATTGAAAAGCCCTAAAGAATTGAAAACGAAATGTAAAAGACAGAATATTAGCGATATAAACAATCAAACCCATCTGTTCTTTCAAATATCAAATTCAACATCAATTCATCACAACCCCATGAATATCAACATCCACAACATCTCCCCTAATTCAACTTCAGAACTCAAACCTTTGCCAAAACTTGTATTAAGTTTGAATCCAATCAATATCCTCTTTATCTGTTATAGACTTCAACAACATCTCGTCTTCCTTCTCACTGATTTCCTCCACCAGCAGCAGTTACATCTTCTCTATCACTCTTCAATCTCGATCTCACTTTTCTGAATCCATGGCCTCCTTCTCTCAATTTCATGACAGCAGCCGGAATGAATGAAATGATAAAAGAAAGGGAATATTAATTGCAGTTGATTGATTTTTCATGGTGATGGAGATGGAGGTGGTAGAGATGAAAATGGTGGCGATGGAGATGGTGGTGGCATGAAGGTGGTGGTGGTGATACTGAAAGAGGAGTTAAGAGAAAAGAAAGCATATCGTTTCAGATCTGAAGTTAAGGAGGAAAGGAAAAATGTTCGAAAACTTTATTAAGATGATGAGGTTATTTACGAGATTATCATAAAAATTGGTTTCCTTATTTTTGGTTAGGGGTATTAATATAATGGATATGGGTATTTGTGCATGACCCATGGATAGTAGGGGCATAAGTAACATTCCCACTTATTTATTCTCAACAATTATCGCTCAATAGAATAACATTGACTCTTATTTTGCCAAGGTAGATTCTCAAAATATTAGTTATAAATCGTAAGCATGGGACCTCAAACATTTAATTAGGCATGACCCATTAAATAAAATAATAACTAATTAATCAAAATCATAATTCTATTTAAAATAAGTACAAAAGTCATAAAAAGACTAAAATAAATTTACCCATGTATGAAATTTGGATTCCTCCGTCGACCCAGTGTTGGGTTTAGTTCATCATGTTGGAAACACGCTCAAAATTTATCTTTATTGCTCAAAGGGTGTTCAAAATAATGAAATGGGAGAAAAAAAAATCGGGTTTTGTAACACTTATAATTGTTACAAATAATTGTTACAGTGAATGATAGAAAGAAGCTCTCACTGTCACTGTAGCACAACGACTGTCTTTAAGGGTCTTATGTTCTTCGTTCTCTCCTTCAATGGAAGCAGCAGAGACAAGCTCTGCAATTATGATTTCTCACCCTATTTCGTCACCTAACTCTCCATGAAACTTTCTCCGACTCCCACAATACCTTTTATACTCAACAGACCCATCCAATCTCCGAGTAAATGCGAAAATATCCTATTTTTACTCACACAGGAAATATCAATATTTATTTCCCTGTTTATCTCTTCCACGAGTCTTTTCGCTGTAAAAACTCCTTATTTATCTTCCCATTCCTGTTACGGCTCAGAACTTTCCAAACATGTGCAGTACACGTTTAAATCTTGTGCAATCCCGTGATAACTTCTTCCGAGAATAAACTCCCCTATTTTGTACAAAGTCAAGCCATACTCCTATTCTTCCGAGAATAAACTCCCCTATTTTGTACAAAGTCAATCCACACTTACCACCCTTGTCTAGTCATAACAGGCTGGTATCACTCAATAGATAACAACAAATCAACGAGAATCCCGCTAGCAGTTAATCCAGAAAATGTTGCATATTTATTCACCTCATTTTTCAACGAAATCTTCATTTTTTACTCGAGCATAAAGTCATCACCCGCCCAGGTTTGATAAAATATCTCATTACCAATCGAAAACTGCGAGCAAAACCCGATTAAAACTCTTTCAGAATTTGTCAAGAAAATCAGGCAGTTGAGACTGCACTTTTCCCGCCAAAACCTGCCAGAATCGTGAGAAAGAAGGGTGTCCCCTATCCAGGTATGGGTGCCATTAGTAGTGGGGTGTTGATACATGTGTATCTTCATCTCTCCGGGAACCAATAAATCTCAAGCTAAGTTGAGGGAAGAATCCTATATTAGGAAGGAATCCTTATTTGGATAGAATTCTTAGTTGGGAAAGGGTTTTTGTAGTTGCAGGAAATCCTACAACACACCCCTTATCATCATATCTTGATATTAATTTCTAGATCTACATATAAAATTGGTAGTAAAATTGCTAAAATTATAAGTGGACACCAATATTTTTTACATGGTTCGATCAATTTGATCTACATCCATGATTCTTCACTATGATTGTTAAAATTTACATTTGATTTTATATTTGATAATCTTCATTCATAGAATTCTAAATCTAGTTTTGGGGAAGAAGATGATAAAGAAAAATACATTATCTCTCTAAAAATCTCTCATTTTATTTCTCTCTCCTAAAATTATCTCTCTCTCTCTTCCCTCTCTTGATCTTCTCTTTATATAGGTATCTTCATGGTGGGTGACAACTCATATTTCCCATTTTTTAGGATTTTTGCTATGCTCCTTGCAGGCTCTGCTATGCTCCTCGCGAGATCTGCTATCGTGCTCGCGAGACTCATCTATAACCACAAAATTTTCATTTCCTGCCTTGCTCTCGCGAGCTCCCGCCTTGTGCTCGCGAGCATTCTCTCTAACTACAAAATCTTCACATCTTTCTCATGTTTTATGATGTCGTTGTCTATTACGTCATTCTTTGAATTATTCTGCGACGCTCGCAGTATGTTATTGAAGAACTTACAGAAATGTTGTTAATAATTTCGTAAGAATATTGTTGTGGCGATATTCTGATCCTACATCTTGCCTATTTTTTCTTGAATATTGCATGAAAAGTAATCTTTAAGAAAAAATCTTTTTTTGTAGTAGTCTTTAATCTTTGCTGATGACGGAATGAGCGAAAGAATATTGGACTTGAAAAGTACGTACTTGCCTCTATTCTTTTGTGAAGTTACATATCTTTGCTAAGTAAATAAGAAGTATTAACTCTTGAAGTATGAAGTATCCTTGAAGAAATATAAGAAGTACTCAATCCTCAAAATATAAGAAGTATCCGTCCTTGAATGAAAGTCATAAGTATTGCCTGGAATTATTACTTCATTTCTGGTGAAAATTCTTGTCCATTTTGGAAATGATTCTTTCCGAGTAGATAAAGAACATAAAATGTTTTCTTGGTAATCCATAGTTGCCTCTGTTTTTTATCTATGAAGGTAGAATCCTTGAGAAAATGTTAAATGAACGAATTGCCTCTACCTCATTCGATAAAATAATCATGTCCTCGAAATAATCACATCTCCTGCGATATTCTGGAATAGTCTGCGAGATGCTGAATTAGTTTGCAAGTTTCTGAATGAGTTTGTAAGATTCTGAATTTTTCTGCGAGTTTCTGAATGTGTCTGCGAATTTCTGAATAACTCTGCGAAATTATGAATAGTGTTACTGAAACAGTAATGTGAATAGTGCCGCAAATAGTGATGCGAACTGATGAATAGTGCTGCGAGATTATGAATAGTGTTGTGAGATTGTAGATAATCCTCTTGAGAGACTCTGAATAATATTTCTGAGAAATTCTGAATAGTATTGCGAGATTCTAAATAGTACTTGCTATCTCTCTTGCGATGAACAAATCTTTCCTGCATTCTTAAAAGAAAATAGTTAAGTTTGAGATTATTCTATTGGTCTTATTTTTCCTTCCTAATTAAAGGCCTTATTTTGCCAATTTTTTGTGTCTGCGACAAAATCGCAGAATATCTCTACATTTTCATGTAAAAACTCTTTGATTTTGCCTTATCCATTTTTTGTATATTTCTCTGCGACAATATGACAAGTCTAAGTTCCCTTGCGAGGACAAAGCCTTATGACATTGCTGTCTTGAGATGAAATCGCAGGACGTCTTTATATTTTCATGTAAAAACCCATTGATCTCATCTTAACTTTTTCTCTTATGGCTTGTTGCCTCTGTATAATTTTTGTCACGCGACAATATGACAGGCCTAAATGTTCTTGCGATCATAAAGCCCCATGACATTGCCATCTTTAGACACTTATCAGCTCCTTAATAGAGGGTGCCGCCCTTATCTTCCCCCTGGTTGCCCCTTCAAGGAGGTCACATCGTCCATATAAGACTTTCTCCTCCCATCCGGATTTGCCAACAACCAGTTTTTTTCGCAGCCTCTTGTCCTTTATGCCTATATGGCTTATAGTTACAAGACTGCACCCTAAGTGGGGTTTTCTTCGGGCCGAGTGCATCATAGCCAAGACTTGCCAAGGATGGCCAGGGTAGTTTCGTACGCCCCGGGCACCCTTGACTCAACCGTGTACCTCAGCACCTTGGTCATACTCTGCACTCCTTAGAAGAGACCCTCGGTCGCCCAACCAGGGTATAACCTTATATAGTTGGAAATCCAAGGTACCTCTCCCGGATAGGTTTTCTTTAACCCCAACATCTCCATGACTCGGGATCCAGCAGCTGTATAACCTTACCCCTGAATCATGTAAAGAGATACCCCCTTATATGACGCACTATTAGGTCTTACATTTGCCTCTTGCGAAATTGTATTCACGAACTAGGGTGTACGCCATAAAGGTTCGTCCCATTCTATTAATCTCTGCGAAATTGTATTTGCGTTTCTCGCGATATCTTCGCGTTTCTTTATTCTATCAATTCTTTCATTTCTGTCATTTCTTATTTCATTCTCATAATCATTTTTGAAGTAAATATTCTTTAAAATCTTTTGAAATCTTAGAAATATTCTTTGAAATCTGGCGATTGTATCGCATTGTTAAATCAAGAATCTTTTTCTGTAAAAGAAATATTCTAGAGAAATGTTAGAATTTTTTTTTTTTTGAAATCTTGCGATTGTATCGCGCTGTTGAATCAAAAATATTTTTCTGTAAAATAAATGTTCTAGAGAAATATATAAATTGTATTTTCGCAGTTTTTTGTAATTTTGAAATCTTTGTAATCTTGCGAGGGTATCGCTCAAAAATCTTTGAAATGTTTTGAAATCTTTGAAATTTTAGAACTCTTCCTTGAAATCTTGCGATTGTATCAAAAAAATTTATTTTCTGTAAATATAATATTCAAGGAAATGGTACTTAGATTTTATGTGATGTTCTGTTGCTGCCGTCTCTCGCGAAATATTTGATTTGCTTGCAAAATGAGAAGAAATGAGAAATGAATTCTTGACCTGCCTCTTGTATATTCTCGCAACATACCAAGTGTTCTAACCTTCTCTTGCGAAATTAACTTGTGAAATTCTTGTCAACTTTCTTCATTCTTGGCGAGATAATCATCAACTCTTTTGTTTGCGAGAAGACCTGCTATTCATTCCTTCTTTACACTTGTATTTGGAAGTAAATATCTTTTTAAAAAAATTGAACGTCTGCGATCTTCAATATCAAGTTTCTTCTCCTCGTCAGTGACCAATTGTGTAAGTTTTCTTATATGCAAAATAATGTGACCGCGTTGTTCTTTTAATGTGACCTTCGACTCTAGCATTTCAAGCAAAAATATGTAAAAAGTTATGCGAAGGTTGGGATTCGATCTTGCGAGCACGAACGCATACTCTACTGACTTCACCATTTGTGCCAACTTCTGTTTTTGAAAAAGCTGGTGACGCTACTCTCTTATTCCTGCGAAGTTGACATATCTCAACATCTTGCTCTTCTCTGTTCATATTTAAAGTTTGTTATTTCACACTCCTTTTACTTTGTTTTAGAGTCTTCTTTTGGTTTTCTTTCTCTCTTATGTCTGCATTTCTTTGTTATCTGCGAAGATGACTTTGGTTACACTTTGTTATCTGCGAGATTTCATTTTCTTTAGTCTGTGCTTCTTTGGTCTGTGAGATTTCATTTTGTTATCTGCGAATGATAAATCATCACTCAAATCTGTAGCAGGAGTAGGGACTATTTCGAAGTTATCCTCTGCAGCTTTAGCGGCTTTGTGCTCCATTTCATCGTCATCTCCTTTTTCCATAATTGTTTTTTATCTGCTGCAGCTTCGTCAAAAACAAAGATTGAATCAAAACTAATCATTTTTGTTAACAAAGATATCTTGATAATAATTGTTTAAACTAATATTTTAAACTAATCTAAACTAATTTAAACTAATCACTTTTCGTTAATATTTTAAACTAATCTAAACTAATCACTTTTTGTTAATACCATTATTTTAAACAATTGTGATTAATATTGCACAAAGTGATTAATATTTTAAATTAATCTAAATAAAGATATCAACACTTTTTGTCTTATCATCCTCTGTAATCTGTTCTTGTGTTTAAAATGCTTCTGCGAGCGTCTTCGCTGGTAATCATTGCTGTCTTTATAATGATTGTCTTCGCTGGCAACTTTCAAGAGCTTTGACTGTAATCATCGATGTCCCTTCTACATTATCCCATGTAATCATCGTTGTCCCTTCTGATTTTGCCATGTTATCTTTCTTCACAATAATGGTTGAGAATGTAAATTGTGACAAATTAATTCAATCAAGACTTCACTATAGTTAGCTGGTTCGTTTCTTTGTATTTTGCTGAAAAGTATTCACTAGATATAGGTTCATAGTCTTTTGCTACAATTGATGATGAAAATGGTTCTTTATGATCTCCACTGGTCTTCGCTAGGTTATCTCGCTGATGAACGTTTGATGAGTTTAATATTGACGCCATGAATCTCGTTGGATGTTTCTCTCACGCGAAATGAATTTGACTAACCCCTTCCCAGATTTTGCATCTTGTAACCAATGACACTTCCGTTCTTTCTCTTCAGATATTTCAAGTTAAATTTTTTCAACTAAAGTCTTCGTATTCTTCTTCTCACTAGTGATTGACGATGATCTCTCTCGCTGTTAAATCCTTTTGGTTATGGTGATTGGCCTCTCTACTTAGCTTCCAAAATGTGACGTAGTTACCGTGAAAATTGATCCAAGCAGCGTTCTTCTATAAGTTTCTCACCCATCAACCATTAGCATGATGCTTCTACTTAACTACGTATCCTAAATAGTATCGGTACAGACCAGCAATGTTCAACCAAAAGGAAATGTTATTAGTAACTGATGACTATGTTTCACTGAATTGTTGTGATATTCTGAATTCTCATATGGCGATGATTTTCTAAAAACGTCAATTGAAACGTCCATTTTTTTTAAAAAAAAAAATTAGAAAAGAGAAGAGATCTTGTCTTGTAGAATTATTTGTTGGTGTATTTTCTTTTGATTTCTTCGCGATTGTTGATGAAGTACTTGGTGAATAAATCATTAGTCTGCTTCTTTTTTCCACTGTGTTGTCTTTGTCCTTTGTGCTTTTTCCTCCGTTGGAGTCTAAATTTTATGTTAAAATGTTGGTGTTGATTTAATCCATTTATTCGCTGACGTTGTATGTTGATAAGTTGGTGGATGCATCTTATCGCAAAAGAGAAATTTCACTGGATCTTTTGATTCCTTCATCTTTGAATTCAATCACAAAAATCATGTTCACATTAGTTGTTTATACGATCAAAATTATGATTAAATTCAAGGTTTATGGATGTAAATTTATGATCAAAACTCTTTTGAATTCAAAATATCAACTAAACAGCAATTTTTGTGAAAAACAAAGTGTGATAGTTAAAAAATTCAAAATCTCCCAGATCCAGATTATTAAAATATGACTAAAGAGATAAGAAAGAATTTGTCATGTTTAAACAATTAATTGATGCCGGTTCATTTTATTTCATTCCTATAAAGATTTCTTCGAATCTGCTCATGCTTCCCAATATTTTCTGCTTCTCTTTCTCTGTAAACATTTCTCTTAAATTGTGTTGGTTGTTCTTCATTGTTCTTTCTTTGTATACATATTTTCCCTTGTATCATATAAATCCAATTGAATTCATCATCAACAATTGCTAATTTCTTTAGATCTTCTTCAATCCAACAAGCAGGTCCCTGTTTCTAGCGCCAAAATGTAGTTGCAGGAAATCCTACAACACACCCCTTATCATATCTTGATATTAATTTCTAGATCCACATATAAAAATGGTAGTAAAATTGCTAAAATTATAAGTGGACACCAATATTTTTTACATGGTTCGATCAATTTGATCTACATCCATGATTCTTCACTATGATTGTTAAAATTTACATTTGATTTTATATTTGATAATCTTCATTCATAGAATTCTAAATCTAGTTTTGGGGAAGAAGATGATAAAGAAAAATACATTCTCTCTCTAAAAATCTCTCATTTTATTTCTCTCTCCTAAAATTATCTCTCTCTCTTCTCTCTCATGCTCTTCTCTTTATATAGGTATCTTCATGGTGGGTGACAGCTCATATTCAACTCATATTTCCCATTTTTTAGGATTTTTGCTATGCTCCTTGCAGGCTCTGCTATGCTCCTCGCAAGATCTGCTATCGTGCTCGCGAGACTCATCTATAACCACAAAATCTTCATTTCCTGCCTTGCTCTCGCGAGCTCCCGCCTTGTGCTCGCGAGCATTCTCTCTAACTACAAAATCTTCATATCTTTCTCATGTTTTATGATGTCGTTGTCTATTACGTCATTCTTTGAATTATCCTGCGACGCTCGCAGTGTGTTATTGAAGAACTTACATAAATGTTGTTAATAATTTCGTAAGAATATTGTTATGGCGATATTCTGATCCTATAGTTTTGTTTTAGGCAATACTCTTAGTTAGGAAATAGACTCCAAAGAGGTTTGGGAAACCAAACCAAAGTAAGGAAGTATACCTAGATAAGGGAATACTTCCTAGACAAGGTAGTATTCCTAGAAAGGTAAATATACCTAGAAAAGGAATTAGTCTTAGAAAGGGAAATAGTTACTAGAAGGTTTAAGAAACCAAACCGCTAAAGCTATAAATAGAGATGTTTAGATCATAGCTAAGACAATCTAGAGTGTGTGGTTTACCCCTAGAAAAGGAGGTTTAACACGCACACCTAGAGATAAGTTTGTGAAGTAATTAATTATTGTAAAAGCAAGCTTAGAAAAACAGTTTAAGGTTGATCCACTGTTTAGAGAGATTGTGAGCGTAACAAAGAGAGAATCGTAATAGTTTTCTTGTTCATAATCTAGAGAAGATATTTTTTTCGAATTACTTTCTTGTGTCTCTATTTTCTAAGTTTCTCGTCTATTATTATTTTGAATTCCGCCTTTATAGTAGCTACCAAGGTATAGAGATCAAAACGTATGAAGTTGGCATCAGAGCAAGGTTCGTTACCTTTAGGGAACATTCCGGTGGTTTATGGTCTTCACTAGATCTCTCTACAAAAAATCTTGGTGAGGTACTCTAGAAGCAAGAAGAAGTTTAAAGAACAAGGGAACCAAATGATGGGAAAGTCAGTTGATGATCGTAAGCATAGCGAACCACAAACTATGGAAGAAAAGGTGGCTGAGCTTCAAACAGACACACAGTTGATTCAAGTTACCCTTAAGGAATTGACTGAAGGTATTCATTCTCATACACCCAAGCGGAAGGCGAAGAAAAAGACTACATCTCTATCTGGTGTTTTTGAAGAAGAAGAAGAACCGCTCAAAGCAGATTGCATCATGCAACGAAGAGTCACTAAGACAAGAAAGAGAGATATGGACGCTTTTCAAATTATATGTCGAGGTCAAATTTCCAGCAAGGAGAGATGGTTCAGTTGGTTGAAAGGAACTCTTGGGTTCCCTAACCTCCAAATTTAACTTTCACATGAGTTCAAGTACTTAAAGGGGGCGCGCATGATACATGTGTATCTTCATCTCTCTGGGAACCAATAAACCTCAAGATAAATTGAGGGAAGAATCCTATATTAGGAAGGAATCCTTATTTGGATAGAATTCTTAGTTGGGAAAGGGTTTTGTTTTAGGCAATACTCTTAGTTAGGAAATAGATTCCTAAGAGGTTTGGGAAACCAAACCAAAGTAAGGAAGTATACCTAGATAAGGGAATACTTCATAGACAAGGTAATATTCCTAGAAAGGGAAATATACCTAGAAAAGGAATTAGTCCTAGAAAGGGAAATAGTTCCTAGAAGGTTTGAGAAACCAAACCGCTAAAGCTATAAATAGAGATGTTTAGATCATAGCTAAGACAATCTAGAGTGTGTGGTTTTACCCTTAGAAAAGGAGGTTTAACACGCACACCTAGAGATAAGTTTGTGAGGCAATTAATTATTTTAAAAGCAAGCTTAGCAAAACAGTTTAAGGTTGATCCACTGTTTAGAGAGATTGTGAGCGTAACAAAGAGAGAATTGTAATAGTTTTCTTGTTCATAATCTAGATAAGATATTTTCTTCGAATTACTTTCTTGTGTCTCTGTTTTCTAAGTTTCTCGTCTATTATTATTCTGAATTCCGCCTTTATAGTAATAGCTACCAAGGTATAGCGATCAATACTTATCGGGTATCTTGGGGTACAAATAGAAGCTAGTGTGCCCCTTAGTAATTGGACGCCCCATAGCCAAAATTGGGAGTCCGAATAGTAGGTTCCTCCGGGTGCCTTTATCAAATTTTCGAACTGATTCCTCCGAAAATGTTTATTGCCCAAAAATACCTACAAACACATAAAATACCATAATAAGTACAAAATCGAGTACCAACAATTTAGAAAATTGAGGACACTTTAGACAGAAAAATGTGTCAATCAACAAGCATTACTCCGAAGACCTGAAGAATGTGAAGAAGTAACGAACTACAACGACGACATCATCTTTCCACTTGAGGTTAGTAATATTCACTTGAACTTGTTTCATTCCTAGCGTATCTTTCAAGTCGTGCTATATTGAAAACATAACATGCGAATATGTATATACTGTACATATTGTATATAATACTCTAGTGGAGAGACATGCTCATAATAGTATGATCATAGTATTAAGGAATTAGACTATGAAGTATAACATTTATTTTTCGAACTTCGTAGATATGACATCGACATAATCTTGTATATAGTTTTATGATTATGTGTATGGGTATATGGTGAAGATTTCATCCTAGGAAACAATGTTTTACATTTGTTTAAAGGAAGTACATTCATGAACTTGTTTCATGAATCAAAAGGGGAATCAATAGGTTTATTGGTCCGGCTATTTGAAAAAGCGGAGGCCTAACAACCACACCCAATATTTCGATTAGCAATATGTATGGACAACTCCGAGTTACTTTCTAGAGAATCAACTAGACTCAATCAATAGAAAATATCTCAAGGAGTTATTATCTCAATCTCTCAATTTGATTTACTCAAGAAAATACAATCTGCGAGTCTTAATCAAAGATAGATAAATTGGATGGTACCAAAGACCAATATCCAAGTGTCAATCAATTTAAATCAACAACCAATAAGGTCGGATATTCTAATTGATTGAACAACGCACAACCTGTATAATTTAATTATATAACAAAATATAATGCGGAAAAGAAATAACACAGATACCAGAATTTTGTTAATGAGGAAACCGCAAATGCAGAAAAACCCCGGGACCTAGTCCAGATTAAACATACATTGTATTAAGCCTCTATAGACACTAGCCTACTCCAAGCTAACTTCGGTCTAGACTGTAGTTGAACCCCAACCAATCTCACACTGATCCAAGGTGCAGTTATGTTCCTACGCCTCTGATCCCAGCAGGATACTACGCACTTGATTCCCTTAGTTGATCTCACCCACAACTAAGAGTTGATATGACCCAAAGTCGAAGACTTTAGTAAACAAATATGTTCCACACAGAAAAGTCTACAAGGATAGATAAATTGGTATCCCACGAATAAACCTATGAGTTTTGTTCCATCTTTTGATAAATCGAGGTGAACATGAATCAATTGATAAAACCAGACTTATATTCCCAAAAAACAGCTCAGTTTTATCAATCACCTCACAATAAACTTAATAGACGCAGCGAAGAAGATTATTGAGGAATCACAAACGATGAGATGAAGTAGCAAGATCAGATCACACAAAAGTAGTATCGGAGATAGAAATCTCAAGCCAATTATTATAATTGTACTCATACGATAGAAATAGCAAGATCAGATCACACAAAAGTAGTATCGGTCTGGCTTCACAATCCTAATGAAGTATTTAAGTCGTTAACTTGGTTTTAGAAGAAGAAAACCAAAGGTTAAAGGAGAATCGACTCTAGCGTAGAAAATTAGTATCACACATAATGTGTGGGGATTAGGTTTCCCAGTTGCTAGAGTTCTCCCTTATATAGTCTTGCAAATTAGGGTTTGCAATCAATGTTAGCTTAGTAACAAAGCATTCAATATTCACCATTTAATGAAAACCTGATTAGATACAAGCTAATATTTATCAACCGTTAGATCGAAAACATAGCTTGTTATACACACATATACTGCACGTTTGTAGGCTTGTGAAAACCGTACCCAAACTTTTACATTAGTTGGTTCAACACTAGTTAACCAAATGATAACTTTTATATCAACCATATTCTTCTTCACCATAACTAGTCCAAATGACTCAAATGAACTAGTTAGAGAATTGTTCAATTGCTTAGATCTTTATGCACTACACAAGATACAATTGAAGCAAAAACGATGTGATTCACTCGAATCGATTCATGAACTATAAATCCACGGTTTGCAATAGCATTCCTTAGTTTATTAAGATAAGTTCACAAACATCGTTTTTAGACATAACCTACTCAAGTTCGTGGACTGGGTTCGCGGACTTAAGTTCCCGGATGGAGTTCACAAACTCTAGAAAAAGAATTCGGTCGAGAACTTCCACCAGTTCGTGGACGGAAGCTCATGCACTTCTCCGGTTTCACTTGATCAACAAAGTTCTCAAACTTCGGTTCAAGCACTAAGGACTTATACATATATGTGTTTCCATAACAATTCTTATATCCTCCAATGGTTATATTGTTTAAACTCTCATTTCAATCATTGAAACATTCTCAGAAGGCATTATATAGTTGTTATTCACAAACTATTTTTCGTCAGAGCAATTTCCAAAATGATTGAAACATAGCATGACTTTCGTCACTAGGTAAAGATGAACTTGGCTAAAGCGAAATCTTTACCAACACATATTTCGAAAAATAGATAAGCGAGATATACTCAGCTCGAAATATCATATGTGTATATTCTTAGTATGTATAGTAATACGACTTTTGTCTCAATATAGGAGATAGATTAGATATACTTTTGAGTAATAGATAAGTTCAAGTCTCCACACACCTTTTATTTGATGAAGATCCACTAGTTCCTTGAGTAGTCCTTCGTCTTGTATGATGATCTCCATGGAGTTCTTAAGCTCAACTACACTTTCTATCCTAGTCCGAGACCTTAGCTATAGTATACTAGAAATCAAAGACTTTATAGTTTTGATCACTAATATTGACAAACATGCTTGAGATAGCAAGGCATGCGAGTTCGACCGAGAAATGCTCTATCAATCTCCCTCTTTGTCAATTTTAGTGGAAAAAATATTAATACATATGGAATACAAAAAATATAAATAAACTTTGTAGCTCATATTCCACATGTTGTCTAATCTTCAACAATACTTGAAATCTTCGTCATTTCCAAGTAATCCAATGATCCCAAAGGTTGTAAGTTTAGCACCATCGTTGTTGAAAATCTGTAGCTATAACAATGAGAAAAGAAATGTTTCTCAATCATTGTTATACAAACTTTATAGTATCATTACATAGCGTCAAAGTCCAATTGCATCACAATTTCAACAAAAATATTATGGTGATACTTCACTCCCCCTTAGTCAATACTCCATCTCACATGGAAACCACTCCCCCTTATATAATGATCCGAAAACCATATGTATTTATAGTGTGAACTACATATTAATTCTCCCCCTTTTTGTCAATAAAATTGGCAAAGGTACAAGAACGGGATCCTAATGAAATTTTTGTAAGAGACATTTCATGACCAAAGGTAAATGTATATCATCTTGTTTTGATGCAATCATAAAGCCGAAGCTTAATGCATTCATCAAGGAGTTCATAAAGATACAAGATAACCCCTCTAGTATTCTACATCCGCACTCCCCACAATGATTTGGCAATTACGCGCAAGTTCAAAAGAACTCCCCCCCATAAAATGTCATTCCCAAGGGAACAACAAGAGCGACCTTAATTTCAAAAGAAAATAAGGATTTCTTTAGACTCAACAAATCACATACAAGTATGAATTTGGAATCCAAAAAGAAATATTCAATCATATTAACCAAGGAGAACCAAGATTAATTTGACTAAATATGCTCGACACAAGTTAACTTCTGGAGACTTAAATCAATTAGATTAATCACAAGAAAACTCGCAAATAATCTAATTGTCATACTCAACCAAACTAATTACAAAAGTAATCAATTTAATTGGCCACACTCGACATAAGAAAAATCTATGGAGCAATGTCTAAGTCAATCATGAATAACCAACTCAGTCGAAGGAATGCTCAAACATTAGAAAACTTATGGAGTGCTAACTAAATAATCACACGAGATGATTAATTTAGTTCAATCATGTTCAATATAAAGTATCTTACAGAACAAAAACTAATCTAATCACAAAGCAATAAACTTTTGTTGTTTTAGTGCTCAACATAAGACACTTCATAGAACAACACAGTATTTACACAAAAATTGTGGATCAGAGAATTGACCTTATACCGTGGAATAAGCAATGATTCATTCTATGTTTCTATCACTATTTGCACAATGACACACAATAAACATAATCCTTGAATCACAAAAGATTTTAACCTATCTTACATCAATAATTAACAATATAGGCTTAACTTTTGTGTTTTGTCAAAAGTCTATTCATTCTTTTATCAATATTTGCATATCAATTCACGAACGACTTTACTTTTGAAAAAATATGGGACAATCAAGCTCACGGACGTAAACACACATATCCTATAACAATATTGCAATATATAAAACAATAAAGATTAATACTGCAAAAATCATCTTCCAAACAAGTTTATGATTTAAACCAATAAATCTAAACACAAGAAGATGAAAACTTTGGATATAGCTATGTGTAATCACAATAATGGCTATTCCAAAACACTAGTTATTCTTCTAAGCAAAACAAGAAAAATAGAAGATTTACTAGGCAAATAAGATTTCCATAGAACATTTCACTTACTTTGCATACTCTTCTCATATTCTATTTATTTTTCAAGCTTATCTTCGATCAGATCAATTCTAAATTCCAGATTTTCCATCTTTTCTTCAAATTTCTTGGAAGAAGTTTCTAAATCACTTTTCAGGGCACGAACATGTCCTAAGACTATATTCAGGGTTAAGGAGAGCTTTTAAAAATGAGAAACAAAGATGTTCCCATCCAGAGAGGAA
The DNA here is from genome assembly GCA_023529315.1 of Papaver bracteatum. Classification (NCBI taxonomy): domain Eukaryota; kingdom Viridiplantae; phylum Streptophyta; class Magnoliopsida; order Ranunculales; family Papaveraceae; genus Papaver; species Papaver bracteatum. Next base: position 52,172 of record JAJJWX010004528.1, read on the forward strand.
CCATGAAAATCAGGGTTCACATAATTATCCGAAGAATCAAATCGTATCTTCTTTGTTAGAAAGAGAACAGTCCAAACATCACTTTCTTTGCTTGAAAGACTTGAATAGGACATGGTAGAAGAGATAGATGAAATGTTTATCAGAAAATTTTATTTTAAAGGGAACTGAGAAGATAAATATCCAAAATAACCTTTGACCAAAACCCTAACAGTATTTTTATTATCCTCAGAAAAAGACCTTAAAAACAGAAAGATAATGATTCATCACAACCCTCTTGAAGATTATGATTTTTTGTCTAAGAGGGATAGACAAAAAATTCTCAATACAGTATCATTAACTGTATATGTTCCAATCCCTTCCAAGATTGTGTAACTTCTTTTGAGTTGATGAAGTTATACTTTGTTTCCGTCTTGTTTTTAAGAAGGAAGAATTATGAACATCATCCTTTCTTTCCTTTAGCATAGATTTGAACACCTTGATTGTTGATTTTCGGAAACTATGCATTCTATTGGAAATCTCTGTTACAAGGGCTGAGGGTTTTGTATGAGATTTCTTCTTCTACAAAAAACCTTTTGTAGAAGAGAGTTTTTTATGTTTCTTAGTTCTCCAAATTTTTATATGGTCCTGATAATCACAAGTAGAATTTGCAAGGTTAGATACGTTCGTGTGATTCTCTATACTATCCTTATTGTCTGAGTGACTTAATAAAGGTATAGAATCAGGGGAGTTTTGCTGAAAACTTTTTAACGAAAAAATCGAAAAGTTTTGAAAATCATGATTGCAAGTCATCTCCATTTTCAAATCAGACAGTTCACTTTCCATATTTTCAATCCTTTTAAATACGACTTCCCTATCTCGTTGAAGGACTTCTGAAGAAGTAGGATTGTTTATCATGGAATAATCAGGATTGTTTGGAGGACATTCATGATTATCAGCAAACAGATTGAGTGAACCCTCATAGATATCATCCTCAGGACAAAAGTCAAGAGTAGCCATCCATGCTTTAGTTAACTTACTCACTTCCATGTTTGGATATTTAGAAGTATCATGAACACTTCTATGCACTTGAAGCAGGAATTATTAACATAGTTTTTCTTAACCTTTTTATTGATTTACTGCCTTTTTTGAGACTTTCTTTTACTCTTTCTAAGAGATTTCTTAAGTTGTTGTATAAACAGTGACAAAGTTGAATTAAATAAATTCTCATCCCTTTTGTCAATCAATTTGGGATGTCGAGACTTACAATCAGACGTAGCAACATGGTTGCTAGTCAGATGACGTTTCTCTCTTTGTTCCAGTTCAAGATCGAAAATTTTCAAATTTTCGGCTAGAGAATTTCTGGAAAGTGTATCAAGGTTATTTCCCTCAACGATGGCATGTTTCTTAGAATCATATCTAGATGGCAGCAATCTGAGAATTTTCATCACAATATCCTTTTCAGGAATAGTCTTACCCAATGCAAAAGATGCATTAACAATTTCAGACACTTTGTGATTAAATTCATCAAATGTTTCTTCATCTGCCATACGAAGGTTTTCCCAATCGGAATTAAGATTTTGAAGTCTAGCTTCCTTTTCACTGGAATTACCTTCGAATATGGTTGCTAAAATATCCCAAGCTTCTTGCGACTTAGTGCAATTTGACACATGGTGCCGAATATTTGGGGTAATGGCATGTATGATGACATTCAAACCGTCGGAGTTTTGTTTTGCAGCAAGAATCTCGGTGAAAAGGCGAGGGTACCCCAAATATACCTCAAGCTATTACTTTTCCTTCCTATAAGTCCTTTCCCCGAAAGTGATTATCTATAGACTGAGTTGAGACAATATAACAAATTGGTTCACACTTTGTGTGATCGTATATGGATATGGGATCGAGACAATACAACAACAAAGTGTGTTTACTTGATACAAAGGTTCGAACTTAACCAAACTTAATAGGATTCATGTATCAAGTAAATAGGAATTAACGTTTGTGCAATTTACTTTAATTATAATAAAATAATTATAATGCGGAAATATAAAGTAAATGACACAGCAAGATTTTGGTAACGAGGAAACCACAAATGCAGAAAAACCCCGGGACCTAGTCCATAATTGAATACTCTCAGGATTAAGCCGCTATACAAAATAAACCAACTTCGTATAGTTGAGACCAAGCAACTAAACCTATAGTTCACCTAGTTCCGTCTGTATTCCCACGCCTCCAACCTGTAAACAAGTCACGTAATTGGACAAATTCTTTTGTTCGTATTCTAAATAGTAAAGGAACAACAAATCTATTTGGTATCAACTCTCTTCAACCAAGTGATATGAGTTGCGCAAAGGTTCCCTTGTTTATCTTAACACAAACTCCTTTGCCAGGTTCCAAGATCTATCTTATATTCAATCACCCAAAGTAAATCGTTAAGATTAAGCCAATCAATACCTTTAATCACATGGAAACGTATTGATGCCGATCTTCCTCAACTATTCTATCAAAATACCCAAAAAGGATAAATCAATTATAGTCGGATCCTCTTTTTCCCAAACAAGTATTGTGCACACCAAAGATTATAAAAACCAAGTCAGAAATCTTCAATATCTTCTTTGTCTTCAAATCTTCTTAGATCTTAAATAAATACATGCACACAACTACTTGAATATCTTGTGATCAATCACACACAGAACGGAGTCTGTTAATAATGGATTATCACAAGATCATCTTTAGATCTAACAACAGTCTAAAGATCCCTGTCGAAACCTTGAAATAGTTTGAGTGAATCTTATATCAGAAGAGAAGATTCTCAAGCATAAACAAACTAGGTGCAATCAAAGTTCAACCACCGTTAGTCAATCAAATCAATACGAAAACTAAAGATAAATCGCAATATCTAGTTTCCCACCAACGGGTCGTGCTAGAGCTTCTCAATCCCAAAGAAGACTTTAAATTGAGTGGCCGTAAGATATTTCACCTAATTAGATTACTCTCCTCTCCGATAGGCGGCCTCACCAGTAACAAATACAAAAGAGGAAGTCTATGTTACAAAAGATTAGTTTGCTAGAAATGCAAACTCAAAGTATTTATAGACAAGGAAGTTTGGACATCAAGGAATTTCCAAAACCGAAAATATTCTCAAGATATTTTTCATTACTCCACCAAATTCGGTTTTCATAATTCCTGTGAATGCACTGTCCAAAAATACATGATCGAAATCTCCTTGGAAAATCTTTAATTAGCAAATGCACATTACTAATTCTTATTTTCCATATATAATTAAAAACCATTAATTAAAAAGATTCTTAACTTATTTAAATTTGATCTTGGGATTTACTTCCTTCTTAGCCATTAAGGAATATCTTTGAACAATAAAGAATAAGCATTAATGCACCGTGTTCAAAGTGTGTCGACATCTTACTCTTGCACGTCCCTTTACATACTAACTCACTTGAAACCGATTTACCATACTTCCAAACAAGTTTAGAACTGGTTCATATGACTTTCAAGAACTACGTGATTGATCAAGTAATACTCAATCACCAATCATGGGTTTACGGTTCTACCAAAACAAGTTTCGGTTCTACCTCCATGTGAGTACTGTGCATAGTTACACTAGCTTACCAAAGATACGGATGACTAGGTACTAGGATCGGTTCCCCATATATATTTGGTATCTAACTTGTATGAGCTGCACATGTCCATAGGATCGGTCCCCCCTTCCCAAAAACGTGTTGCACATGTTCATAGGACCGGTTCCCCTTTCTTCCACAAACCTTGTTGCACCTCATACAAGGATCGGTTTCCCTTCTCCCAATAATAAGTTCAGACACTTACAACCCGATCATATCCCGGGTGATTACTTAATATTGGTTTCACTAATAAAAGTCATACCAATACATAAGTCATGCCTCATGTGAATAGTTTTACCAAGAACATAAACAAGTTATGAGCGGTTATATTAATCACACATATTGGTCGTTCATAACGCTTGGAGATTTCCTTTTCGGTTCACCACACATATCATGAACTTACTTCTTTAGAACACATGTAAACATTGTTCCCTAAGATGAAATACTCACCTCATACACATACATAATCACAATAGCATTCATACGATTATGTCGATATCTTATATACAAAATTTAATGGTTAAGCGAGAAACTTCATATTGTATTCCTTAATACTATGTCTATCTAGAGTGTTCATGCTTCGAAGTTTTATGTTTTCAATATGCACGACTTGAAAGATACGTTAGGGAATAAAACAGTTCAAGTCAAATATCACTAACCTCAAGTGGAAGGATGATGTTGTAGTTGTAGATCCGTACTTCTTCACTTCTTCAAGTCTTCGCAATACTAGTAATGTCTCACCCTAATACTTTCAAGCTAACCTATACGAAGTTGACTCTAGTACATTTAAATCAAGCGACTCTTAAATGAGTTTTGATTCACTAAAATATGACAACCAAACTTGACATACCAACGCTTGGTGGGTTCAACCGAGCAATGCTCTAACACTCGGTAGGAGTGTATTCACCAATATTTTCTGGTACATTTACACCTCCAACTTCCTCAATAGGAGCATCATAGCTATTAACAACATATACCCATGATTGGAAATCACGTGCTTGAAGAAAAGCTCGCATAGGCAATTTTCCACCATAAGTAATTAGAGCCATCGAAGCTGGTGGTACATTAATTGAGATAACACCTCTGTCCAAAGAGTCAGATCTCTACAAACACAGACTTATCAGGTCTTGAATGTGTTTGCCTACTCTGATACCAATTGAAAAAGCGGGGGTCTAACAACCACAACCAATATTTCGATTAGCAATCTGTATGGACAACTTCGAGTTACTTTCTAGAGAATCAACTAGACTCAATCAATAGAAAATATCTCAAGGAGTTATTATCTCAATCTCTCAATTCGATTACTCAAGCAAATACAATCTGCGAGTCTTAATCAAATAGAGATAACTTGGATGGTACCAAAGACCAATATCCAAGTGTCAATCAATTTAAATCAACAACCAATAAGGTTGGATATTCTAATTGATTGAACAACGTACAACCTATATTATTTCAATTATATAACAAAATATAATGCGGAAAAGAAATAACACAGACACCTGAATTTTGTTAACGAGGAAACCGCAAATGCAGAAAAACCCGGGGACCTAGTCCAGATTAAACATACAATGTATTAAGTCGCTATAGACACTAGCCTACTCCAAGCTAACTTCGGTCTGGACTATATTTGAACCCCAACCAATATCACACTAATCCAAGGTACAATTATGTTCCTACGCCTCTGATCCCAGCAAGATATTGCACACTTGATTCCCTTAGTTGATCTCACCCACAACCAAGAGTTGATACGAACCAAAGTCGAAGACTTTAATAAACAAATCTGTCTCACACAGAAAAGTCTACAAGGATAGATAAATTCGTCCCCCACGAATAAACCTATGAGTTTTGTTCCGTCTTTTGATAAATCAAGGTGAACATGAACCAATTGATAAAACCAGACTTATATTCCCAAAGAAAAACTCAGTTTTATCAATCACCTCGCAATAAACTTAATCGACGCAACGAAGAATATTATTAAGGAATCACAAACGATGAAACAAAGTGTTTGTGACTACTTTTATATCTCGCCTATCAGAGATAGAAATCTCAAGCCAATTATTATAATTGTACTCGTACGATAGAAATAGCAAGATCAGATCACACAACTACGATAAAAGTAGTATCGGTCTGGCTTCACAATCCCAATGAAGTCTTTAAGTTGTTGACCTTGTTTTAGAAGAAGAAAACGAAAGGTTAAAGGAGAATCGACTCTAGATTAGCAAACTAGTATCACACAGAATGTGTGGGGATTAGGTTTCCCAGTTGCTAGAGTTATCCCTTATATAGTCTCTCAAATCAGGGTTTGCAAACAATGTTAGCTTAGTAACAAAGCATTCAATATTCACCGTTAGATGAAAACCTGATTAGATACAAGCTAATATTTATCAACTGTTAGATAGAAAACATAGCTTGTTATACACACATATACTGCACGTTTGTAGGCTTGTGAAAACCGTACCTAAACTTGTACATTAGTTGTTTCAACACTAGTTAACCAAATGATAACTTTCATATCAACCATATTCTTCTTCACCATAACTAGTCCAAATGACTCAAATGAACTAGTTAGAGTTTTTTAATTGCTTAGATATTTATGTACTACACAAGACACAATTGAAGCAAAAACGATATGATTCACTCGAATTGATTCATGAACTATAAAGCCACGGTTTCCAATAGAATTCCTTAGTTTATTAAGATAAGTTCACAAATATCGTTTTTAAACATAACCTACTCAAGTTCGCGGATGGATTTCACAAACTCCAGCAGAAATTCTCGGTCGAGAACTTCCACCAGTTCGCGGACTGAAGCTCACGCACTTTTCCGGTTTCACTTGATCAACAAAGTTCGCAAACTTCGGTTCAAGCACTAAGGACTTATTCATATATGTGTTTCCACAACAATGCTTATATCCTCCAATGGTTATATTATCTACACTCTTATTTTAATCATTGAAACATTCTCAGAGGGCGTTATATAGTTGTTATTCACTAACTATTTTTCGTCAGAGCAATTTCCAAAATGATTGAAACATAACATGACTTTCGTCACTAGGTAAAGATGAACTTGGATAAAGAGAAAGCTTTACCAACACATATTTTGATAAATATATGAGCGAGATATATTTAGTTTGAAATATCATATGTGTATATTCTTAGTCTATATAGTAATACGACTTTTGTCACAAGATAGGAGATAGAATAGATAGACTTTTGAGTGATAGATAATTTCAAGTCTCCACATACCTTTTAGTCGATCAAGATCCACTGGTTCCTTGAGTAGTCCTTCATCTTGTATGATGTTCGCCATGGAGTTCTTGAGTTCAACTACACTTTTTATCCTAGTCCGAGACCTTAGCTATAGTAGACTAGAAATCAAAGACTTTATAGTTTTGATCACTAATATTGAAAAACATGCTTGAGATAGCAACGCATGCGAGTTCCACCGAGCAATGCTCTAACACTATTCATTACATATTCTTTGATGACTAATATGTGTGAGTTGGTAGAACCGATCTTAACTCTGGTTATGTATCTTGGTATAACCGATCAAAATAACTAGACTTATGATTAGGTAGAACCGATCCTAGTGATCGGTATAACTGATATGAACCTATGTATGTGACTTAGTAAGACCGATCACAACTAACCATTGTGACTTGGTAGGACCGGTAACAACTAACCGCTCGTTTAAAGACTTATGTGGGATCAAGAAGCTCTACGAGTACCGTTGGTGGGAAACTAGATAATTGCAGTGTTATTAGTTTTTTATTTGATTTGATTGACCAACGGTTGTTGAAACTTTAATTGTTCCTAGTTTGTTTATTCTTGAGAATCTTATCTTCTGATATAAGATTCACTCAGACTAGATCAAAGTATCGACGAGATATTTAGAATTGTTGTTAGATCTAAAGACATCTTATGATAAACCATTGTTAACAGACTACGTTTTGTGTGTGATTGATCACAAAATATTGAAGTGGTGTTGTGTAGGTATTTGAAGGCAATAGAAGATTTGAAGACGAATAAGAATTCTCATTAATTTTATTATCTTTTGGATTTAGTGCACAAACCTTGATTGGCTGGGATCAGACTTAGATCAGTTTATCTTTGATAAATATGATTTACTAGTTGCATGATATCGGTATTCTCTATATTTCTCTTTAATATCTATATTGATTGAGTGTGAATCTATACTTGACTATTTCGGTAGTTATTGAATAGATTGATCTAAGAAGACAGAAGAGTTTATTAGATTAAACATAAAATCCATTGTCAACAACTCATCATAATCTTGTAGCAAGATTAATTAAAGTGGTTTCCAAACAGATTCTTCCTTTGTTGTTTGGAATACGATCCAAAGGACTTGTTATTCATGTGCGTGACTCTAGAAATCGAAGGCGCATGGATACTTAGGGAACCAAGTAGCTAGGGGTAGTCTGTTTGGTCTCAACTATACGAAGTTGGCATTAGATTTTGTATAGCGGCTTAATTATGAGAGTATTCAAAACTTGACTAGGTCCCATGTTTTTCTGCATTTGCGGTTTCCTCGTTAACAAAATCTTGATGTGTCTTTTACTTTGTTTTTCGCATTATAATTATAATTATAATTAAGAAAAATATACAAGTACGTTAACTCCGTAATACTTGATATTGATCATATAGAGTTTCGGTTATTTCCGAACCTATTATCAAGTACACACTTTGTTATCGTATTGTCTCGATCTTGTATCCATAGTAAATCAAATAAGTTATCTTTTTGTTGTATTATCTCAATTTCGTATCCGTAGACGATCACATGAAGTGTGAACCAAATTTTCGTATTGTCTCGACTCTATCCCTTGACGATCACATTCGTTAGAGGACTTACAGGTTGAAACAAAAAAATTATGGTATATTTGGGTACCTCGTCTTTTCAATTGGTATTAGAGTAGGCAAACACGAAAATATCTAACAATCTGTGTTTAGCGCGATCCAACCTATAAAATTTGAATCAAAATGGTCACAGTTGAACCTATAGATGATTCAGTTAACGAAAAACAAGATGAAGAATCAATACCTAATAAAGTCATCTCATATGAATCTATTGAACAAGTTAATCAGTATAATGAAGATTCCGATGACTGGAAAACTTGCCTTGAAAAACAACTTGATGAAATTTTTGAAGATGGTGACTCAGAAATTGGTCAAGATATAAAAGAAGATATTTCTGTATTCTCTTCAATATTAGGTGTTGTTTCTACAAAAAGGCTATCTACCTCAGATGTTGTTAGACTTATTGATCCTCTTTGCAAGGAAAATAGGAAACTGAGAAAACATTTCTATGGTTTTTATTCTAGATATCAGAATGCTAGATATCTTCTTAAAAACTACAAATAAAGCATGAACTCAAAATCTCTTGATTATGAGAATCTCTGCAGGAAACATTATCTGTTGAATAGAAAACTTGTTGAAACTGAAGCAAGGATTAATTCTCAACAACTAGTGTGTGAATAAAAAGATAAGTCCGTTATCTTCAAAGAAAACCCTCTTAAGGTCGACCTTGTCAATGGTTTTGACAAAGTTAAGTCTCTAGAATAGGAAGTTGCAAAGTTAAAAAGGCTCAATGATAACACAATCAATTTATCTTCTTTGTTGGAATCAATAAGAAGTCATGGTGATAGCGTGGATTGGGATATAAAGGAATCGATACTCCTACGAACAACAAAAAAATAAATTTTTTGAAGGCTGGAAGTCCTTCCACACCAGAGGATCCACCTAAAGCTATTGAAGCTTCTGATCTATCAAAGAGCTCGAGTGAAAATCTAGAAGAGAACATTTCTTCAAGTAATCAGTATGCACAAAAGTTCAGAACATCTCACAAAGGTAATCCTAAAACCTACACTCCTTTTAATAAGCATTCTTACTACTGTGGAGATAAAGGTCATATGCAAAGGAGTTGTAAGATTCAAAATATGCAGGATGTTCTATCATTTGTTTCAAAAGAATTGGGTTTCACATTCTCGTCCTACAAGGGTTATTTCCTAAAAGGAACAATGACAAAAAGAGTAATACCTTTATCAACTGAAATATAAGGTATGATGTTTCGACTTGGAAAAGTGCAATATTGCAATATATGAAACAATATCTTCATCCAAAATCCTTCTACAAGTGGATGCCCAAGTCTGAAGTAAAAACCACACAAAAAAGTCATCTAAAGGAAGAACTAAGGAAAACAATCAAGTTTTGATCTTTGATAAAGATAACTATGAATGTCTGATTATTATACTCAAAAAGGACCTAAAGATATCCAGTGATATCGATACTAAAGTATTCTTCAACAATTTTCTACAAAGTGGAAGACGAAAAAGGAAGTCAACCAGGAACCACTGATTACTCAAATCTTATTAGTATGCATTCTTTAAAAAATAAAATAATAATAATAAAGAGGGGATAATTATATTTTTTGCATACATAAGATGAGTTTTGGTTGTTTTCTGGTAATCAAAAGAAGACTTTACTTATTTGTATATTGTTACTTCCGAAATTCAAAGGTTTCGTACTTGAACCTTCTGAAAAAGATATATATATATATATAGTTTCGGTTATGATCTTCTTCTTACAATATCGATAATACCATAACAAGATTCTCTGGTATACATAAATATATTATATAATACCATCTCTTTATGATAAGGAGTGTGAGGAAGATTTAACAGAGAAAATTTCGGATGTAATTAACACCTACAGATTTATGCCTCTTTCAAAATAACTACATACTATTTATTTTGTAAAGACAGGAAGAGAATGTAGCGATGTTATCTGTGAATTTTGTCTGGAAAAGATTGAGAAAATTCTAGAGTCAAGCTCCACATATTTTGAAAAGGGAAGTTTGAACTATGTTCCAAATAATGTTCTTTTCCCATCAAGACAACTCCCTCAAAAATTATTGCTCCTAGTTTGTTCGGAGGAACAATGGAACTCACTGGGATAAGGGATCTACTCAAAGATGATATTGCTGGTGCTAAAATGGGAATTGTTTGCTATGAGCATCGCATTTCCAATCATCAGTGGGATCTAAAACAAGAAGGTGATGAGGCCGAGTGGAGAAGGGATTGGATCACTGCAAAAGTAATCTGACATAAGCTGAGAACATTCTGGAGGAAATCTCATAAAAGGCATGTGTAGATGGGGCAAAACAATTTGCTGGTTTTTACGAAATTGGGGAGACGACCGTACGGAGGAGACTCCTCGAACTAAGTGAAATGTTTAACCTCACACATATGCACCGCTGCAAAGGGGGTGCTTTGAATTCGAGAGATCAATCTGTAGTACTCCGGCCTAAACCAAGAAAACGGCCATTCCAGAGTAAATTCGGTCACAAGAGAGGATAGGTTGATCTTTAGGAAGGAATTTAAGAAATGTGTGGAATCAATGATAATCAAATATTGTAGGTATGTTATGAATTCTTAATAAGATAGATTCTGAATGATTAAAATTGCTCAGTTGAGAGTAATTGCTCAATTGATGAGTTGTTGATCTTGTATTGTCAGTGAGACGTGAGATTCTTATTGTTCTCTTTTCAATCATGATTTTGAGACTTATTTATATTGCTTGAATTGTAGACACCATGATCTCATAAAGTGTGACAGTTGATGGAATCAAGGAGTGGGGAAATGGAAATCGTGTTTGAAACCAGTTTCTCATCTTGCGGAGACTTGGTCGATTTTCCACCCACTACTTTGTTAATCCCTTCAAATGATTGCACGACTTGATCACATTCCAATGTGTATATGAACACACGTGTTGTGGACCTCTAGACCAAAACCCCAGTTGATATCCCCCCAAGTGATACGATTGACATCTCGTGGTTAATTAGTCAGTTGCTGACTTCATGCCTTAATGGGACGATGAGTCCATGTATTTGCTGAGTTGAATATAGTTTGCAAATATGTTCTAAAACTCATGAATTAAACGTGTCTGCTGAGACAGAGGTGAAATTCTGACATTGAGGCGAGCAAGTATTGCTCATTCGATGAATTGTTGAATATTGAACCAATACTCCTTGGTTTGAGCAAATATTGCTTATCTGAGCAAGTGTTGCTCATCTGACGAATTATTGGTAGTGTGACCAAAATAAAACATTAATTAAAACACTAGAAGTTGAACCAAGCATAATTAATAAGAATACTGATCATGAGATCGTCGTAGAATTATTAGTGCTTGAATCTGGAATTAAGATCCTTGGACTCAGAAACCCTAATTTGATCAATTGATGACCAATTCATGGTTAATTGAAAATTAACCATGGAATAAAGGAGGGACCAGCTACATTGAACCGTGGGTAAACCATGTAGCTCCCGTATGCTAGTGTGAGCAAATGCCAAAGCCTCTTGAAGAGTTGGTGATTTGTGGATGAAAGAATGATCAAATGCTGGTTTAATCATTTATTCGAAAAATGCTCGTCTGAGCCTTAGGTGATAAAACCTAATTAATTATGAAGAGGTGAGGGACCGACCAAGGGGTCATGAAATCGGCCCTAGGTGGTCACGGGATCGACTGATGATCATTCCATGAAAATCCAAAATTATTTGGAAGAGTTTTGGACTAATACGTGCAATTGCGCAAATTAGGTCAAATCGTAAAAATATGTGTGACCGGCTCATTGCGAGCCAAGGAGCAAACCCTGGTCGGTCAAGGTAACAAGCTCATGTCCATGCCAAAATCATGAGAATTTTGATATTTTCTGGCGTGCAGTTGAGCATCCATTTGAGAAAATATGACAAAATTAAGGTTTTGTTGAAACTGAGGAAACTTCATGAGATGAGGGAAAATAATTATAAAATAAAGGAATGATGAAGTTTGGGACCGCTGAGGCCAAGACATGGCCGGCCGTCCAGTGACCACGGTCCCACGGTGCTTTTCCTAATTTTATATTATTTTTTCATGATTTTATAAAAATATCATGAAATCAAGGAATTTATTGAAATTAAGGAGTTTCCTTGAAGTGGAGGAGTTTTCATGGGATCAAGGAAGCAAATAATATTAAAATAATAAAAATAAGGGCGTGTGGGACCGTCTAGGGCATGGTCGACCGGCTTTGGCCTGGTCCCACAAGTTTCCTTAATTTTATGTATTTTCTGTGTATTTTTCCATGATTTGAAGGAATTTTCATAATTTGAGAGAAATACCATGAAATCAAGGAATTCCATGGGACCAAGGATAACATAAAATAATAATAATAAAATAAAGGGCGTGTGGGACCGTCTTGGGCCTGGTCCCACGAGTTTCCCTAATTTTATATTATATTTTTCATGGATTTGTGAAAATACCATGAGATGAAGGAATTTTCTAAAAACGAAGGATATTGTTCAAATGAAAGGATTTTCATGAGATCAAGGAAGATAACAAAAATATGATAAAAATATAAAAATGGCATGGGATTGACCACGACATGGCTGGCCGGTCGGTGGGCCTATGCTCCCAGCGCCTTGGTCAATTTTTAATTTTTTATTATTTTCCTTCCTATTTTGCATAGGTTCATCGTTTCGTCGTATTTTAAAATACTCATTTGTGCGGTGGTTGTTAGTGCATCATCGTTGTACACACTTGCAACATTTAAATCGGGGCTTACTCGGAGGTAGCTCAAACGCCCGTGTGTTGAATATTTATTACTAACCCATGGAATTCTGCTGGGAAGAACCATAGATTGAATTAACGAAGTATTGTGCAAATATTTGAATATTTTCAGAAATTCAGTGGATGAATCCAAAAATTTAAGAATAATTAACTGAGGGATCTATACTAGCAGAGAAAGCTATCTAAGAGCATCAATTATTCTGACATGAGCCTGCTGGAGCTTCATATCCATTATATAGTCAGGGAAAACTATTGTTTGTTTCCTGAAGACGTTATCGCTCTATACTAGCAGAGCAAGCTGTCTAGGAACCGTCAATCTCGTGTAACTATATAGAAATAATTACTGAAGTGTCCAGTATTCATGAGATATGCCATTTTCCATCCGAGATTCTACATATCTGCATGTACTCTGAGAGACAGTATTCTGAGTCAGAGATTTGATGAGAGACTCGTGTCTCAATACTCACGTCTGATTGCTGGATCAGAAGTTCGTATAATTATGGGTTTACAATTTTAGCCTTTGTCGAAAATCCACCATCTATATTAAGTCCCCTGCTTAGTGAGGAAAGCTGTGTTCCTCAGCCATCATTGAATGGTGATTTTCCGGTTATAAACAATATAAGTAATTGAACTTAGTCATAAGTTAAGATGTTACCGGATTTCGATAGTACAAGCATACCATTACTTGAATGAAGATCCCAGTGGCATGATAGAATTTCGTTTGGTAGACATAAATTAGTGTTGAACCGCTGATTTGGACGATGAGACCTTGGTCGTTTAGGATTCGCGGGCCGGGCCCAATGAGGAAATCCTTAGAAAATTAGGTTTTGGAAATAAAATTTGATATAAAAGGAATTAATCCTTTTTTTTTTAATTTTTCTGATGTTCATGAGTTCTATGAATTGTTCATATCTTTATCATGATAAAGTTATACACATGTGCATATATGAGCGTGGGTTTGGTCGAAAACCCTCGTTTTTGAAAACGTATGTTTGTTTGATCGTTAGTTTTGAAAACTAATAATAATCCCTGATTTAGGAGATATTTTTCTTTATATATGTAGACCTAGGTCCAGTGATAAAACTAAGTTTATGAGCTTTCATGTGAATCAAAGTTTTATCATGAAAAGGTGAATTTTTGCAAATCCAAAATAAACCTTCGTTTTAAGGAATAACGATGACACGAAGGAAGAATTTTTTTTTTAATATATGAACTTGTGTCCAGTGATAAAATTTTGTTTATGAGCTTTCATGTAAATCAAAACTTTGTCTTATAATGTGTGAGTTTTCACAAAATTGGAATAAACCTTCGTTTCAAAGACGTATGACGATACAAAGGGAAAGATTATTTTTTTATAAAAAACGTGGCATGTCCACAAAAGTATTTTTGTATATAAAAACCGTGACATGCTCACGAAAAAGAGTGTGTCTTTTTTTTTAGCGTGAGTTATCACTCACAAAATGAAAATTGTGAGTCATTGTTCACGTTTTCGCAAATATATGCTTATAAAAACGGATTTTTGAGTAATGTTCGAAATAAACAATTATTTATGATGAAATAATGTTTTAGTTTTAATGATACCAGGGTGAATGTTCACATAGTAGAAATGTTCACGATTTTATGAAAATCTGAGTTTTTTGCACGTCTTTTGTAGGTTTGAATAATTGAGCGAGTTTTGAAGTATTAACTCTTACGTTGCATTCACTACTGTTAGTGGAATCATAAAAAGTAAGAGTTGACAATTACCGGTTTGTAGATGTTTGCATATTATATGAATGATATACTGAAGCGGAGTATTGTGTGCATGTTACAGCTACTTTTGCAAGGATGTCTGATTCTCTAGCCAATGATGCTCCCAGAGATGATATGTGTGTGGATAATGATGCTTCCAGGGAAGATTCGCACATAGATAATGATGCCTCCAAGGATGATTCATACACGGAGGAGACTTCCATTGGCGAAGATGAGACTCCTGGAATCAAGAACATTCCAAACATAGAGGATGCCTTCTTCATAGATCAAGAGACTGAAAATCGTCTCAAAACTCTAGCGTTTCATCTTCTGATAAATCCCAAAGAGGTTACTCAGAAAAAATTGGTGAATCCTCAGGCAGCTTTTCGGTTCTGTCTTGAATGAGGATATTTTTCTGCATCAATTATTGTATTCAAACTTTCTCGACGGCCCTTGGAAAAGTTTTCTGGATGGGCGAGGTACATGATTAGTTTTCCTCGTGTTCGAGTTAAGTTGAATGACGCACGAGTAACGAGCTATTCAAGCTTCTGAAGATTTATTCATTTTTCATGATGTGCGAGGTATTGTAGCTTTACTTGCTCGATGGTGTATTCCAACTCACTCTTTCATATGCAGATGGGGAGAATTTACCATTACTTTAGAAGATATAGTTGCTTTGTTGCATCTTCCAATCACGGGGAATCTTCCTGAAAATATTTCTTCATCAGAGGAAGTTACAATCTCTAACATCTTGACAACCACGATGGAAGAGATTAATAAGGCATCTGGCAACAAAGGTTGTTATGCTCATTGGTTAATACACTGGTGGCCAAGAGATACTCCTTTGGAGTGTCCTGTTGACGGTACGTTATCTATTGCTGCTTTCTTGTGGTTATGGCTATCCAGAGATGTATTTGAAGATGCTGGAAATTTGTTGAAGCGATTCATGATTCCTTTTGCGATTAAGATGGCTCAGGGTGAGCAACTCCCAATAGGTAGCTTGTTCTTGGGTTCTTTGTACTCTAACTTGGACTCCTTGATTATAGACTCCGGCGTCTCGAATGGTTTTATGAAGATTGAATGTTATGCTAATACAATGTTTCTTCGAGCTTTGATGTGGGAGCGCTTCAAGAATTATGCACCTATTCCATGTACCATTTTACAAGGGTTGAATACTGATGCTCGTCATGTTTTCTCTGAGAAAGCCAATGCCAGGATCATGCGCTGGTCCACAAAGCAACCCCGACTCAAGACTCGATTCGTTGATGTCCTGGATCGTGAATCTGAATTCACCTTCCACCTATGGGTATCAGTTCCCCCTTACATCTCTCAGTTGAGAACTTTTAATGATAAGGAGTGTAGTTGCAGGAATTCCCACAACACACCCCTTGTAATATCTTGATAATAATTTCTTGATCTAAACTCATTTGATATAAAAATGATGATTTAAATACTAAAATTGTAAATGGACACACAGATTTTTACATGGTTCGATCAATTTGATCTACATCCATGATTCTTCACTATGATAGTTTAAATTTACATTTGATTTACATTGATAATCTCCATTAATGGAGTTCTAGATCTATTTTTGGGGAAGAAGATGATAAAGAAAAATATATTTTCTCTCTCTAAATATCTCTTTGCAAAATATCTCTCTATCTTCCAAATACTGTCCTCCTTTCTCTCTCCTGCTCTTCTCTTTATATATGTGTTTACATAGTGGATGACAACTCACATACAAGTCATATTCCCCCTATTTTAGGATCCCTTACTATATTCTCGCTAACTCTCTCCATAATTTCGCAGGCTCTCTCTCTCTTGCTACCCTCTCTCCATAACTCTCTCCATAATTCTCTCGAGCTCCCGCCTTATTCTAATGAGATCCGCTTCATTCTCACGAGATTTCTCTACAACCACAAAATCTTCACATCTTTCTCGTGTTTTATGCTATCGTTGTCTATTACGTCATTAATTTGCGACATTTGCAGTGTATTGTAGAAGTTTTCGCAAGAACGTTGTTGTTGCGAGATTCTGCTCCTATATTTTGCCTCTTTTTTCTTGAATATTGCTTGAAAAGCAATTTTTAAGAAGAAATATGTTTTTGTAATAGTCTTTGATCTTTGTTGATGAAGGAACGAGCGAAAGAATATTGGACTTGAAAAGTACGTACTTGCCTCTATTCTTTTGTGAAGTTCCAGATATTTGAGAAGTAAACAAGAAGTATCAACTCTTGAAGTATGCGAAGTATGAAGTATCCTTGAAGAAATATAAGAAGTATTCAATCCTCAAAATATAAGAAGTATTCGTCCTTGAATGAAAGTCATAAGTATTGCCTCTATTCATGCGAAATTATTACTTTATTCTTGGTGAGAATTCTTGTCCATTTTGGGAATGATAATTGCCGAGAAGATAAAGAACATAAAATGTTTTCTTGGTAATCCATAGTTGCCTCTGTTCTTTATCTATGAAGGTAGAATCCTTGAGAAAATGTTGAATGAGCGAATTGTTTCTTTGTTCTTATCTTGCCTCTGTCTCATTTTCTGTTTTCTTGTCATATTATAACCTCTTCAAGTTGCTTCAAATGTTGTGAAATAAATGAGTTAAATAATCACATTCTGCGAAATTTTGAATAATCTGCGAAATTATGAATAGTATTTCTGAAATAGTGCTGCAAAATTATGAATAATACCCCTGAGAGACTCTGAATATTACTTCTGAGAGATTCTAAATAGTACTTGCTATCTCTCTTGCGATGAACAAATCTTTCCTGCATTCTTAAAAGAAAATATTTAATGTTTGAGATTATTCTATTGGTCTTATTTTGCCTTCCTAGTTAAAGGTCTTATTTTGCCAATTTTTGTATTTGCCACAAAATCGCAAGACGTCCTTACATTCGCATGTAAAGACCCATTGATCTTGCCTTATCCTTTTTTTGTCATTTTGTTGCAACAATATGACAGGCCTAAGTTTTCTTGCGAGAACAAAGCCCCATGACATTGCCGTCTTGCGATGAAATCGCATGACGTCTTTGCACTTTCATGTAAAAACCAATTGATCTCATCTTATCTGTTTCTCTTGGATTTTTGCCTCTGTAGAATATTTGTCACGCGACAATATGATAGGCCTAAATGTTCTTGCGAACGTAAAGCCCCATGATATTGCCGTCTTTAGACACTTATCAGCTCCCTAATGGAGGGTGCCGCCGTTATCTTCCCCCTGGTTGCCCCTTCAAGGAGGGCACATCGGCCATACAATACTAGATCCTTCCATCCGGTCTTAACAACAACCAGTTGTTTTCGCAGCCTCTTATCCTTTATGCCTATATGGATTATAGTTAAGAGACTGCACCCTAAGTGGGGTTTTCTTCGGGCCGAGTGCATCATATCCAAGACTTTCCAAGAATGGCCAGGGTAGTTTCGTACTCCCCGGGCACCCTTGGCTCAACCGTGTACCTCAGCGCCTTGGTCATACTATGTAATCCTTAGGAGAGACCCTCGGTCGTCCAACCATGGTATAACCTTATATAGTTGGAAATCCAAGGTACCTCTCCTGGATAGGTATCTCTCATGGAGATGGACCCCACCTCTCCACGACTCAGGTTCCAGCAGCGGTATAACCTTATCCCCAAGCCATGCAAGCAGATACCCCCTTATATGATGTACTTTAGGTCTTACATTTGCCTCTTGCGAAATTTTATCCGCAAATTAGGGTGTACGCCATAAAGGTTCGTCCCATTCTTATATCTCTGCGAAATGTTATTCGCGTTTCTTTATTCTTTCATTTGTTTTTTCATTTCTGTCATTTCTGTCATTTCTTTCAATCATTCTTTGCGAAATAATCATTTTTTTCTTCATTTTCGGCGAGATAATCATCAACTCTTTTCTTTGCAAAATAATCAAAATACCTATTCTGCAAAATGAATATCTGCGATGCAAAAATTATTTGGTAGCAGGGAAAATTGATCCCATGCCCTTTAGTTCGCAACACTTCTTTTATGACCATATGTGACAGTTCTCTTGTGTAAAATGAACGCACCATACTGAAAGTTAACTTATATTCTCTCCTTGATTTTCCGCGAACTCCATGTTGTACTCTTCGACTGCGACCATCATTTTTGGCTTCTGTTTGCGAAAGAATGTGACCACTATCGCTCTTTAAATGTGATCTTTGGCTTTAGCATTTCGAGTAAAAACATGCAAAAAATCTGCGAAAGTTGGAATTCGATCTTGCGAACATGAACGCATACTCTGCTAACTTCACCATCTGTGCCAACTTCTGTTTTTGAAAAAGCTGGTGACGTTGCCTTCTTATTCTTTTCTTCTCTTGCAAAGTTGTCTCATGCTTCTAACATTTCTCTCTGGTTAACTTGTGTTTATTTCGCATATGTGGTTGACAAAGGAAACTTGTATTTTGTTGTTGATGCAAGTCTTAGGAAAACCTCTGCGAAGGAAACATCTTAAAATTAAATTCATTCATTCAATGTTTCTCCCTGCAAAATCTCTTCGCCAGAACTATCGGTTACTTTCTTTGCTGCAAGTAAACAAACAAACTAGTGATTATTCCGAGTCTTCTTATTGCTAAATTAATTTCTCTCCAATGAATGAACATGTACATCATTTCTTTTTGTCTTTCTTCTTTATGTCCATCCTTAGTCTCCACCTTTCTTTGCTTGTGATCATTCCATCTGTTTGAGTTGACATGCGATAATGCCCAATGATGCAACTGACAAATGATGGTGCGAGCTTTGTCTTTGGAAATCACACGAGTTGTTCTATCATTACAAACTGGATTGCTTTGGGTTTGCACGAACTGAAATGTACGTTGTGTCCATTTATAATTAACTGGATGTGAACCTTTGCCAATATAGTTGCTCCCATTAGTAGTGATGAAACTTATGTATGTATGTTCTTTATCTTCACTAGACTTGATTATTTATTCTTTGTTCCTTGTGGATTTACCAAAGTAGAGATAAAAGTCCTGATACTCATGACAACAATATTCTAATCTAGTAACTTTGGTTATCATTTGCCTGGTTCTTCTTCGTTCCTTTCATTAGCTAGCGATGCACCTACGAAATTAGCTATCTCTTTATCCTGGTAGAGATTCATATTGCTCTTAAGAATTTAATTTATCGGTCAATAATTTCTCAGTTTTGTTAAAATCATATCATGAAATCGGAGTACAAACTTATAATATTATTTTCCATTCGTCTATGATTACGAACTATATTAGTGTTATTGTACTCAGTGGTATGAAAACTTTTTTAAATAAATTTCTTTAATCAAACTCTTTTAAGAGTTCTACTGATTATTACTACTCCCTGTAATAATTTGAAAATCAAAAATAAAAAGAAAAGAGTACTCCCTTTGAATCATTATGTTCATTTCGCTTTGAAGTGCTGTTAGTCCGGCTAAGTAGTGCCTCCATTTCCAAATTACTCTATAAAATTCCATGTGATCCCTTGTGCTATTCGTGAATTAGTTGGTGTATCTCGCTGGCTACTGCGAAGATATCTATGCTACTAAATTTTCTCTACTGCAATTATACGTCTCTTTTTCATTCTACCACATCCTCTTCATCTTCTTTTCTTTCTTGCTGTTATTTGTTGAAGATACTCATCTTTAATAGCGCTTCATGGAACCTCTCTAATGATCTTTCTTTGCTACGATGACTGTGTTTGCTCAGTAGTGATTGAAACTTGAGATACAAATACTCCCTTTTGGCGTCGTTGCTCGCGATTCTTTGAACTGGACATCCTTCATTATACTTGCCGGAACTGTGGACGAAGATATAACTTTGACATTTCTGTATCTCTTTGTAACGTAACTTCGCCAGTATTTGTGACCTTATTTGTGGTTTACTGAAGTAATAGCGAGCACTTCGCAGTAATCTCCCTTGCTAATGGATCATGACCTTATTTGATTTCTTGCATGCTGAAAGGACTAAAGTGAAGCTTGACTGCTAGCTAATTTAACTTGGATGGAATCCTTTCAGAATATGTAGGTTTCATCCCTATTTGATTGATGGTTGCGGTGAACTGAGATGTAGTTTTTTTTGTTTGGTTTTTGCTCTTCAAGCTTTAACCTTCGCCTGTTATTGTTGACGAATGAGTTTGTCTTTACCTAAACTGGTGCCATTAATCGAGAAATGAATTTATTTTCTCCTTTACGATGATATCGCAAGTTCACTGGTAGTTTTGAGAAGCTTTTCAGTCACTTTATGATTTCTTTTGTATTTTCTTTGTCACCAGCCAATTACCTACCAACTATTCTTGTTGCTCGCTGTTTATCTTGTTGCTCGCTGGTTATCTCGCAAGTCACTTCATACTTAATAGCTGGGTGTTCGCAAAATTATTCATCCATTGTCAACAATTTAGAAAACGAAAATTATTCTCCTTTTCCTCTGAGATTAAGTTTTTGACACTAATCTCGCAAGGGGAATGTTCTTGGCGGAATAGCTGCGAGATTAAATTTTCTCCTCCTTCATATTGTTGTGGTTGGATTAGATGCGAGATTCATCTAAGTTGATGTTATGTTCTTGGCGGTGGTCTCCTAGTTTATTTAGCGAGCATCAACACATTTTCTTGCTGCGAAGTGACATATTGCGTAGTGAACTTGACTGCTGTATCTTTTCTTCATTCTCCCATTTCTCAATGGCTTTTGTTCTACTTACCGGCTTTCAGCTTTTTGTTTTGCCGTTAACATCCCCTGTTTATCTAACTTTCAATCATGCCACTGCAATTAATTGACCAACTCCGTGAATCAGATATACATGTTTGAAACTGGCTTAATCAAAACAGTAGACTATCCCCAATCCAATCGAAGTTTGAAATGCAATTTATTTTTTTTTAAAAAAAAAAAATTGGTCAAATGGGTTTGCTAAGAAAAAGTAGTTAACCATGAATCTACAGTTGACATCGACTTTGGTGTAAGATTCATGTAAAGAAAATCAAATTTCTGGTTAAAAGTAAAATTAGTTTTGGGAAGGTTCTTTTGGAAAGGCTCTTTTCTTCAGGCTTTAATTTAAAATTTCCCAGTCCTGATACATAAAGAAAAAAAGGAGTTTATGAGAGAGATTTGTCCTTTTTGGAAGTGATTGTTTGACGACACTTTAGTTGAATTTCCTTTCATCAATTTTCTTCATATCTGTCTGCTAGTGTAGGTTCAGTTGATTTTATCTATATTGATTCTTCCCTGAGCTACATTTAATGTTCTTAGATATTCCATGTATGTCTTTAAGTTGGTGTTCGACTAATAGTCCCTTGTGTACATTTTGCTTTCATCTTTTTCCCTTCTTTCCGGTTCATTCATTCTAGAAATTTTTCTGCGAACTATGTCATGTAATAATCTTTATTTTCTTCAATCTAATCAACATCAGTCCATGTTTCTAGCGCCAAAATGTAGTTGCAGGAATTCCCACAACACACCCCTTGTAATATCTTGATCTAAACTCATTTGATATAAAAATGATGATTAAAATACTAAAATTTTAAATGGACACATAGAGTTTTACATGGTTCGATCAATTTGATCTACATCCATGATTCTTCACTATGATAGTTTAAATTTACATTTGATTTACATTGATAATCTTCATTAATGGAGTTCTAGATCTAGTTTTGGGGAAGAAGATGATAAAGAAAAATATTTTTTCTCTCTCTAAATATCTCTCTGCAAAATATCTTTCTCTCTTCCAAAAATTGTCCTCCTCTCTCTCTCCTGCTCTTCTCTTTATATAGGTGTTTACATAGTGGATGACAGCTCACATACAAGTCATATTCCCCCTATTTTAGGATCCCTTACTATATTCTCGCTAACTCTCTCCATAATTTTGCAGGCTCTTTCTCTCTTGCTACCTTCTCTCCATAATTCTCTCTATAATTCTCTCGAGATCCCGTCTTGTTCTAGCGAGCTCCGCTTCATTCTCACGAGATTTCTCTACAACCACAAAATATTCACATCTTTCTCGTGTTTTATGTTGTCTTTGTCTATTACGTCATTAATTTGCGACATTTGCAGTGTGTTGTAGAAGTTTTCGCAAGAACGTTGTTGTTGCGAGATTCTTCTCCTACAAGGAGAGCATGACTTTGAAATCTGGTGCTGATTTGGGCGATGGTGAGAAATCTTTTATGCTAAGTTGTACTCCCGGTTATATGATATCCATAATGGATGGCGAATTCTTAGTGGAAGAATACATTATTGATAGGGCATATCAGAAAATGGGTATGGATCAGTGTGTTCTGACTTTTCGAAGAAGAAAACCTTCAGTTGCTCAGCTCATGACCCATCTGGATCGCACACATGTGGAAGGAAGTGAATTCTGGTTCCCCAGCTCTGAGAGAGTTTCATATGTAACTCCGGGTTGCATAAAGTTTTGAGATCAACAACTCCAGCGTTTACTTGATTTTGTGAGGGTTGATCAACCTTTAGTGAAGGAGTGTCCTTCTCCTGAGATGATTGCTACTCGACTAAGATTTAAGCATTTCCCTGGTAGCGATAAACGGAAAACATCTCCAGGATGTTCACAAGTAAGTATTTTACGAAGTCTTCATAAGATTATGATGATTGTATTTTGATCATTGAATCAAAATTTCTTTTCGTAGGGTGGTCATAATGTAAGACCGAGAATTAATGTAATCCTATCGGAGGCTGAAGCAACTGTTCATGGTGGAGAAGGCAGGAGCAAGAATTATAAGATGTTACCTAACACCATAAAGTCCCCAGTGATTTGTTTGGTGAGTTATCGATATTTCTTTCACCATGACTTCTTCTCATCCATGTAATTAGGATCTTGAAACCAATATTTTCTATTCTGTTGCAGAATTTTACTCCATCGAGCATTGACGGTCTTCAGTTCACTGCTGCTGGGCAGACGGTTTCTGACTTGGGTGTTGAAGAAGGATCCGAAGTAAGTATTTCTTCATATAGAAAATTATGATGCTTAGTAAATGAAATGCTAATTGTTGAGAATATATCCAGGAGGATGTTTCCATGGAAGAGGAGAATGCTGGTGATGCTCGCTCAAAGAATGGTGATAAAGAAAACCCCCAGAGTTCGATACATAATGAAAGTAATGGTGTTGTCGATGACGGTGTGAGCCATTCTGGTTCTTTGAGAACTTCGGAGACCACCCAAGTAAGTATTTATCTTGTATTTTATCCATAGAAGCATAAATTTTTTGATCTACGACTAAATGAGTAAGAATGCATGTGAATATATGAAAAATTTTGTCGAAAATACGTCACCAGAAAATTCAGAACTTAGCATTTTAGTAAAAACGCCGTAGAATCTTCGTCCGATGTCATATTTTCATGATCCGCACATGTATCTTTATGCCCAGGAAATTTCCAATATTTATCAAAGAAGATTTTTAATTTTTGAGCACGTTTAGGAGTCGAAATAGACGAAACAGTAAACATCTAGTAGACTTTCAGGAAATTTTCCGTTGTCATGCAGTCCCGAGTTTCGACCATATCATTTTGCTCGTTCATCCGATTGTTATGAAATTTTGATATATTGTAGATAACATCCATACAAATATAATGGTATATAAATCAACCATTGATTCTCTGTAAATTGCTTCCAGTTCATCATCTCGTACTGGGCAGTGTAAAATCTTTTCTGACGAGCTTATCATAAAATATGTATTTGTGACTTTCACGTTGTTGGCTGACATCTAGCATGTAAAATGAAGAACCTTGATGATGTTAGATCATTTTCATGTTGTAGTTCACGATTTATTTTGGGTTTTTATACTTAGATGATCCTAATCTCATATAATCTTCGTATTAGGTGCAAAATACCGAAGTTGAGAATGAAGGAGCCAATAATGACGAAACGAGCAGCCCTGGGGTTAATGATAAGGAGGAAACCATATCTTCACTTCAAGTACATGAGAATGTTGTTGTTGAAGAAATTAATGAGATTGAAAGAAATTAATGAGATTGAGATGTAGATTGTTATTGTTTCAATGGCGAAAGGAACTGAGCCGCGAATAGAAGAGATCGAAGAAACTGTTGTTGTAGAAATTGCTCCAGTAATTAAAAACCGTATAGTGGTGCATGAATACCCAAGTGCAGGAGTATCTTTTGATCCCCCATTTGATGCATCACTCCCATACCATGAGCTAGTCGGTGGATTCAGCGTTCCCGTTGGATATTCAAACTTGTATGATAAAATATGGAGGAAGTTCGGTCACATCGTCGTCACTAGAGACCCAAAGCGTTCTTATTCTTAAGACTTTTGCAGCGGTTTTCTTGGCACTGAAATGTCCTCCACAGGCTTGGTCATGACAAAAAGATATCACATCTTTCTGTTCATTGTTGGGGATACATCTCCTAATGATTTGGTCCGGGCAATACTTAAACAGGTACGGGTCATCCAAAAAAAATGTTTAACTTCAACCAAGAACATAAAACAGTCTTGTCTAGACCAATGTAAAGGCATTCTTCTCGTGTCAAGATAGTTAACAATGTCAGCAAACCAAGGAAGCTCAGACACAAGCATTAATTATTCATCAGGAAATTACTCTCTAATAAGCAAGGTTTCATCCACAGAATCAACATTTAACCTAAACAAGTGATCAACAAACACATTTTCATAACCTTTCTTATCTCGAATTTCGAGATCAAATTCCTGTAACAACAGTATCCAGCGGATAAGACGAGCTTTAGCATCCTTCTTGGAAAGAAGGAATTTTAAAGCAGCATGATTAGTGTAAATGATGACCTTAGACCCTATCAAGTATGACCTAAACTTATCCAATGCAAAAATGACATCAAGCAATTCCTTCTCAGTAGTTGAGTAGTTAAGTTGAGCATCATTAAGAGTCTTGCTAGCATAGTATATCACATATGGAAGTCTATCAACGCGCTGTCCTAAAACAGCACCAACAACAAAATCAGACGCGTCACACATGATTTCAAATGGCAATTTCTAGTCAGGTTGTCGGACTATAGGGGATGAAGTTAGAAGAATTTTGAGTTCTTCCCATGCACGCACACAAGAACCATCAAATAAAAAAGCAACATCTTTACCAAGTAGATGATACAATGATCTTGAGATCTTACTGAAATCTTAATGAATCTATGGTAGAAACCAACATGGCCTAAAATGATCTTACCTCCCTCATAGAGCAAGGTTTTGGCAAGTGTTGAATGAGGTCAACTTTAGCTTTATCTACTTATATGCCTTTTTCAGAGATGATGTGTCCTAGAACTATGCCTGAGTTCACTATAAAATGACACTTTTCCCAATTCAAAACCATTTTTTTTCTTTACATCTAATTAGCACATGAGTGATATGGTTCAAATATTCATCAAAACAAGATCCAAACACAGAGAAATCATCCATAAAGATCTCAAGGAAATTATCTATCATGTCAGAAAAAATGCTCATCATACAACGTTGAAATGTGGCGGGTGCATTACACAACCCAAAGGGCATGCAACGATAAGAAATCGTTCAAAATGGACATGTAAATGTAGTATTTTCATGATATTCAGGTGCAATATGAATCTGGTTGTAACCAGAAAAGCCATCTAAGAAACAATAGTAACTATGCATAGACAACCGTTCTAGCATTTTGTCTATGAATGAAAGAGGGAAGTGGTATTTCCTTGTTACTGTGTTCAACTTCCTATAGTCAATGAAAACTCGCTACCATGTGGTTGAACGAGTAGGGACTAATTCATTATTTTCATTTTGAACTACAATAATGCCTGATTTCTTTGGCACAACTTGAATGGGACTGACCTATTTGATATCTGAGATCGGGTATATGATACCTGCATCAAGAAGTTTTAGAATCTCACCCTTAAAAACTTCTTTCATGTTAGGATTGAGTCTCCTATGCATTTACCTAGATGGTTTAGCATTTTCTTCAAGATTTATATGATACATGCAAACAGGGGGACTTATGCCTTTAAGGTCTGAGATGGTCCATCCTAGTGCTTCTTTATGATCCTTAAGTACTTCTAAAAGATTACTTTCCTGTTTTATATCTAAGGCAGATGAAATGATTACAGGCAAAGTATTAGAAGATCCCAAAAATGCATATTTAAGAGTATTAGGCAATGGTTTCAGTTCGAGCTTTGGTGGCTCAACAAGAGACGGGACATACTTGAATTCAGAGAGTGGAAGTGGATCCACTCTAGCTTTCCATTTAGTGGTGTCCATGAGAGGTGCATATTCAAGAAAAGAATTGACTTTACTTATGTACTCATCATCAAACAGATCCATGTTAAAATTATTCAAACAAGCATGCAAAGGATCAACGGACATGTTACTAGACAGCGAGTCCTGAATCAAACTTTCAATCATATTAATCTCATGTATATTATCATCATCGTCAAGATCTAAATGTTGTTAGATAGCATTAAAAATATTCAACTCCACATTCATGTTACGAAATGACAACTTCAACACTCCATTAGGACAATTAATAATTGCATTGGACGTCGCCAAGAAAGGACGGCCTAGAATGACAGGAATGTGATAGCCTGGGTTCTGTACAGGCTAATTATCTAATACAATGAAGTCCATATGAAAATAGAACTTATCAACCTTAATCAAAATATCTTCTACCATACCACGAGGAATTTTGACGGATCTGTCCGCCAATTGCAGAGTGATAGGTGTTGGTTTTAACTCTCCAAGACCCAACTGTACATATACCAAATATGGCAGTAGGTTCACACTAGCCCCTAAGTATAGTAACGCCTTATTGACCGTATGGTCACCTATCATGCATGTGATTCTGGGACAACTTGGGTCTCTAAACTTAGGTGGAGTCTTTTTTTGAATAATAGAACTTACATGTTCAGCCAAAAAGGCACGCTTGTGCACATTAAGCTTTCACTTTTGTGTACACAGATATTTCAGGCACTTAGCATAAGCAGGGACCTGCTTTATTGATTCGAGAAATAGAATGTTAATATTGACTCGTTTGAACAATTCTAATATCTCGTTATACATTGTTCCTTTCTTTTGTTACTCCAACCTTTGGGGAAAAGGAGCTACAGGCACATTAGAAGGCATAGAAACATCAACAGAACTTTTAGATTTAAAAATAGGAGCAGATTCATTTTCTGTAGTTGTTGTGTTCTGTGGTGTTTGGTGCAATGGTGACTTGGGCATAGATTCACTCTTTTCAGGCATGCTTACATTGTTATCAACTACTTTAATAACAATATTTAATTGGTCATGTGACGACTCATTGCAAGTAGACATACTTGCCTGAAATGTACCTTTCGGATTTTGCCAAGGAGTTTACCCTTTTCTCTCTCATTTATTGCATCACAAATTTAAGTTATATACTAGTAAAACGTTGGTCAGTGGACTTCTGAATTTGCAAAAGATTTTGGGTCAACAGACCAACACTTTCTTCAACGCTAGACTATTTCTTCTCAGATGGGATCTGTGTGTACGATTATACCTGGGGGTTTCTAGGATATGAATATCCTTGTGCGTTTACTGATGCACCTCCTTGTACATGTCCCTTGGACCATAAAAAGTTAGGGTGGTTCCTCCACCCTGGGTTGTTGATCGCTATCGTATGCGTCAAAAATAAATTACACTTTCTTACCACTCAAAATATAAATATAGCAAGGGCAAGAAAGGATCGTTCCCACAAAGAGGACTAGGTTCTCAAGATGTTTTGGTTTCCTATAAGTAACATGGGGGATTTTATGATTTTTAATAAAGTAAAAGTAAAATAAAAGCAAACAAATAAATCAAGTAGAAGAGATATTGGTTAAGGGTTCATCTTCATTCACAAACATGGTTGCAAAACAATAAGTAGAATTGATATTTAATCTCAACTTTTATTAAAAGCCCTAGGTTACCTTGATCGCAAGAATATCCCGCTAATTCCCTCTTGTCATAAAAAAACACATTAAAAGATGCGAGTATGAGTTCTACCTAAGAGAACAACCTAACGTGTAAAAGCACTAATCAAGTTTAAATCCCTAGATGCATTAAGTTCTATGAAATCAGGATAATCAAAGCAATCGAACGTGGAAAACGCACTTATCCAATTTAACAAAGGTTATGGTTCACATATGATCATAAGGATGCATCACTACAAGCTATAACCATATTCATGCTACTTGTAATCAGGAATCTATCACTTTTACATATAACAAACCCTAGTCTAGCAATAGAGATGAAAAAAAACTCAACCGATTCGTGACTCGATCAAACAAGCATTCAAATCATTGTAGGAGCAGAATCTCGCAACATTATTATGCTTGCAAACAATTAACGACGCAACAATAATATTTCATAGAAGTGTATTATAAGTGACGCAATAGGTGACGATAACAAAATCATGAGGAAAGCATGAGCAGTTTGCGAAGGTTCAAGATATTTGCGAAGTAGATTGCGAAAGTTTGCAATGTAAGTCCTCAAGTCCGAAGTTGAGGAACAGTTTAGTTGTCAACATTTTGTAAGATCATATAAATAGCCATTTAGGCATGAGAAGAAAAGGAGGTCTTTTTGAGAAAGAGAGAATAATTTTAGTAAGTGAGAGAAATTTTTAGGAGAGATTTATTTTCTTTATCATCTTCTTCCCCAAAAGTATAGAGCTCCAAATATTCTTTAATGGAGTCTAAATTGTAAAATTATGTAATTACATACAATCACTAGTGAAGAACCATGGATGTAGATCACAATGATCGAACCATGTAAAAATCTTTGTGTCTCTTTTACAATTTTAGTACTTTAAACTTCATGTTCATATCAAATAGATTAGATCATCAAATCAAATTAATAGAATTCTACTGAGGGTGTAGTTGTAGGATATTCTGCAACTACATAATTGGCGCTAGAAACAGGGACCTGATCTTGTTGGTTCAAGAAAATTTAGAAAAAACAGTAATGAAGTTTGGGAAAAATTCCACTGGATATATAAATTTTGTGAGGAAGTTTCAATGGAGAAGTTAAGTCGAACATAGACAGCAGTTCAAGAAAGAAAAAGCACAAGATGAAGATACACAAGCTACGTCAAAAAGGACGAATCTCTATATCAGAAGGATTCGCATTAGATATGAGTTTCAAAAGGACAAAATATCTTTTCCTTTACTTAATTTTATGTTATTTGTCGCCTTTGATTTAGGAAAGTTAACTCAAACTTGTGTATCTTTTACTCGTTTGAATTGTTAGATTGCAGTAAATGAAAACACATAAGAACCTATTCCACATCCAACTCAAATTCGAATTAACAATCAGTCTCCATTAACCTATTCCTGCGAAGATAATAATTCATGCAAAGTTAGTAATTTATGCAAAAGTAGGAGAAGAGACAACTTGCGAATCAAAACCAAATAAAAGTAAGCATGAAGAAAATTCATGCATCAGTTTTGCGAAGGTGCAGTCAACCAAGAGGTCAATGACCTGAACTAGAGGAGAT
>JAJJWX010004530.1:0-78810 GCA_023529315.1 Papaver bracteatum
ATTTCTATGAATTTGAGCAGTACTACTTAAAAATGGCATCCACATTTGTAGATCATGTGAGCCTGCCTCACCTTTTGAGTGGAGAAAATGGTTAAGAGGATTGCAAGAGGAAACACTTTTAAGTGAACTGCTACAAAGTATTAGGATTTAATCGTTTGTTACCGGAGATAAATGGCACTCAAGGCTGTCTGCCCCAATCTGTTGTTTATTTCATCCTACTTATCTTCCATAATCAAATACCACATATTCTCGTATTTTCGTAACTCTTAATTTTCAAATATCACATATTCTCTTTTTTTTTATATAATAAGGATTTATAAGTTTATTTTCAGGTTGTCCGATACGTCCCTGGCGGAAACTTTTCTGGTTGTCCTAAAAACTATCCCTACCGGAAACTTCTGATGCTCCAAGTACGTTGGCTGAATTCCCCTAGCAAGGAAATGGTCGAACCACTCCATGAGAACCGAGGACACCATAGTTCCGCAAAGTGGTGTTTGCATTCAATCAACCGAACAGACCAACATGTAACAATCCTTTTCTGTGTATGGTTATATTTTTTGAAAGGAAGTGTTCCAAGGTTTGGTTGGTAATTCTTTGAAACAAACTTAGGTCCATAACAACTCTTCCAGACTAGTGTAGGTAAACAACCCTTATTCAATAGTAATAGTGTAAAAGATTTTTTTTTTTTGCTCAATCACAATTTTTATTAAATTGAATAGCTAAAGTTTACAAGGAGAAAAAAAATATTACAACAACATAACAAGGACTAAAATTAAAAAAAAAAAAACAGAAACCAAGCCAAGAACAATTATGGATTAATATGGCCTAGCCTAGATTGCAAAGTGAAAAAGTTGATTATTTAAGAATCATAATCATGAACCCATCTTTTACCTTGCATTCTAATACCTCCTTCATGAACTGTTTGAATAATTCTTCTTTTAAAGTTGTTAGCATTGACCTTCCCATTCTCAAACAAAATTGAATTCTTAAGGAACCATAACTCTTTCATTACTGCACAAGCTGCTGTGAGCCATACTTATTTTATGAGAGGACTATGGTATGTTGCATCTTGACATATATCAGTAAATGAAGAAGGCCTTGGAAATACAAAGACAAAACATAGCTAATTCCAAATTTGAGTGCTAAAATCACAATTCCACAAAGTGTGCTCCATGTTGTCATGTTATGCTACACATAAACAACATCTAGAAGGCATTTCATATCCTTTATTTCTCATTGTTTCATCATCTACATATATTTCTTGAAGTAATTTCCAGATATTACATGCAATGGAAGGATGTAATTTCCAAATATAAGAAGTCCATACCAGTTGCTGCTGCTTGAATCTCATATTCTCCGATGCCAGTGCTGTGGTGAAGACTCCATTTGCACTTCCATTCCATACTATATTGTTAGCACCACCATTAATTGTAGGCATATTGCTCATAACAAAAATAGTTTGTAATTCATTGGGAAATTCCCATTGATTTTCTTTAATCAGATCTTTCACCCTCATTTGAATGTTGTTTTTGACAATGTTGGAAACAACATTCAAAATCCATGTTTTTTGTATGGTCAAGTATGAGGGTATCTGACGATTAGTATTGTTTTTAGGTTAGCCGTAGACATTTTGATCAGGGCACTTGAAGATGTTCCCGAACCTCGGAACAAACATTATGTGGTTGGTGAGATGGTTAACGACGAAGTATCGGAGTTTATAGTTGGTTCCGAGCAAGTGGCGGGAGATTGTAGGTCAGTCTTTATCCCTTCACTTCCTTTTGTTGTCCCTTTTGAGTGTCATCCATATATGTGGATATGTTTTCACCGAGCTTGATCCATTTCCGATAATCTTTTGTTTGGGAAGTAAATATGAATAAGATGATGACTTCTTGGGTGATGATCGTGATCTTTCAGATGCACATGCTCTTGCATCACTTAAACTTAGAGTTGCTACCCCTGTCTTTTTATTGTTCATGTAAAATTTAGCTCATATGAATTGTTATTTATGATTTGGACATAATGTTTTTGTAATCATTATGGCTTATTTATCAATCCAGTGATGCCGCATCACCTTACGTGTTTGGGTCTAAGCGCAAGCACGGATGGTGTTCATCCTGCTGCTGCGGGTCGAGGGGTTATCAAGCTTTGCTGGAATGAGTATGTATGCATGTGAATGATCGATATTGTGACTGTATGATTGGTCAAATCCATGAAACCATTCTCGAGTTGAGTGTACTATATTGCATTTGAATTGTTAAGGTGTACACCCCAATTATGCGTATGATTGCTAACATTTGGTCGTACCCTCCTGTTTAATTGGGTGCATTTTATTCATTGCCAAAAATTATAAAGAGCTATTGATCATCAGCCTTATAAGGAAGTACTAGGTACCATAGTTCATATGTACGACCTTCCAATATGTACCACTGGAGGTTGTACGCAATACTTTTGTTCTTCAAATTTATTCTCAGTTTAAACCGAAGCTCTACTTGCATTAGAATTTTGTTTTGTTTATGTTCACAACCCCACCCAAATAATGCTTCCCATAATATAAATTGGGTAACTATCTCATCTTATAAGGTCGCATGATATAAGCTTGGTATTTTTCATCTCAGTTGCATAAAATAAGTTGGGTAATTTTTTACATGGCCGTTTAAAATAACTTGGGTACCTCTTTAAGAATATCGCATAAATTACAATGGGCAATGTATTTTTCATTCCAATCGATGAGGGACTCGGCATCGGAATGTGACAGTTTTTACGGATGTCGAACGAAAAAAATCAGATGTTGATTATGAACATTTGTTGGTATAAGCTAATACTACCTCAAGAAATAAGGTAAGACGAACGAAAAAAATCAGATGATGATTATGAACATTTGTCAGTATAAGCTAATACTAGCCCAAGAAATAAGGGAAGACGACTATTCACGGATGCAGGTTTGGTTTTCCGTTTTTCGGTGTTGATGATTGATACCTAATCTTCCTAAATATTTTTTCTGTAGTCATTGGCGGTGGTGCTGGATAGTTACTGC
The DNA here is from genome assembly GCA_023529315.1 of Papaver bracteatum. Lineage (NCBI taxonomy): Eukaryota > Viridiplantae > Streptophyta > Magnoliopsida > Ranunculales > Papaveraceae > Papaver > Papaver bracteatum. Next base: position 3,035 of record JAJJWX010004530.1, read on the forward strand.
GTACCTGAGGAGAAAAAGGAATGTGATCCAAGACTTGAAACTCATTACCCCAAGGAATAAGGACAGTGAATGTTTACAAACGCCTCTTGGATGATAACGTTAAGAAGACAAACATGAACCTCATCCTATCCCCTTCCCAAACCTTATCATAACCAATTATTTAATGCGACCGTTTTACTATTGTACCCAAAACAAATTGTACAATATTCTTAGTTTGGTACCAAATTTATTTAATACGGCATTCTTAGTTCCATACCAAATTAATTTTATACGACTTTATGTGTTAGTTACCCAATTTATTTTATACGAGCGTCTGAAAATCAACTGAGCAATCTTTCGGCAAAAATCACATAAGAAGCAAGGCGATTTTCCAGTACTACAAACTTTACCAGCAACCAACCGTACATTTTTAGGAAACACTTAAGAATACAATATCATATTATTCACTTGTTCATTAAGAGAAAATTTTATTTGGTTTCGGAAACTACTAGGACCAAAATTTATTCTGCCATTGAATGACTTAAATAAGGGAAAGATCTATTACATATTCTTTCACTCTTATTCGCAATCTAAGAGTACTGAGCTAAAAAGCGCCATTTTCCCGCTATTAAAGATTGCGCTTCGGGTCTATACGTAGTCCAACTTAATAGATACATTTAAGAGGTGGTAAAATTGTGTTTGCATTACACGTGCGGCTATGTACATAAGGTTCTTAATTTCTGAAGTTGGATTGAAAAAGAAATAATAATGCAAAAGTTAAATCTGATTACGCCGCGTTTAGGCACAACTTCGGTGTTTGTTCACAATGATAATCTCCGCAGTTTTTCACCACTAATATTGAAAAGACCTCTACTGAAAATACACGAGAAGAATTCACAGTAAAGATTTTTCTTAGTAAAGATTACAATTTGGACGTGTGCAACGAGAACACTTTTTAAAATATAAGAAAATTTTCTCAAGTGTTGAACAAGTTGAAGGAAAACCTCAACAATTAGTTGTATGATGCTTCATATCCGTATAAATATGTGAAACAAACAGGCTTTAACATTCATGAAACATCCTTAAATATATTTAATAACCGATAAACTTTTTCATTTACACATGAAGACATTGTATTGAAGTGTGATTACATATTTTAACAATTACCATACCGAAAGTAAAACATATATAGTAACTCTTACTGCCGTCTAACGACCTACACTAGTATTGTAATCCCCATTTCATGTATCTGTAGATGTTAGTATATATACCACTGAATTTCAGTTAAGCTAGCATTTAGGTAGGTCCAAAAATTGAGCTTCATACATCAATCAGTAGCCCCATATTAAAAAAAAAAACAGGCTTTCCAAAAAAAAATTGACGCATCTATGTACAACTAAAGTTTGTCCCGTTGGCCAAAAAATAATCAGTGTAAAGTTGGATTCACACTGCACCTAAGAAGTAATATGTTAAGATGTACGGGTGGCTAGTAATAATTCCGCCGTCTAAGACGTTGTCTCCCATATTCGGTACCTTTTTTTTCTTCTCCCAATGAACTCTCCGCTAGGTCCCAAATTGGTTGTTACATAGACTGCATATGTGAATGCCCCTGAGTCTCCCATATCGTGTATGCGACAACCTAAATCTTAAATGGGTTACGCGATAATATACATCGAATAAACTTACCCTCGGAATTGATTGGTAAGTGTGATGAGGATCCCGGAACCTTTTGGGATCGATTTATCCAAGTTGAGGTTCCTTTTATGGTTTTTTCAACCACATCCTTAATCTTTGCCTTTTTGGCTTCACCTAACGCATGATTCAAAAAGATCCTTTCAATCAAACAAATAAAATAGAAGCAAGGAAGGACAAGAATTCAGTATATATATACTTTATAAATGCAAGTTTTGGTGCCCTACCTGTTACAAGTGTAAGTTTATTTGTTGGCCTTAATCCTTCCACCTCTGAAGTGGCCACTTGTTCCGCATCTATGCCTATTAGATAGGGTCATACTAGTAATGCACCTATGTAAAACACTAGTTACTGTAATGTATTCACTTAAGGTTAATAAGTACTTGTAGTGGTGTTGTTCCCCCCTTCCCCGATTCTTCGCTTTCTGTTTTTTTTTTTCATTTTCATCTTCTCCTCTTCCGTAGCATACGAGGCCCGTACTTTAGCCAGTTGCTCTTGCAGATTTCGGTCCACAACCTTGTCCTTCCCACCTGTGAAATTCACCTTATCAGAAAACGAGTTAATAAATTAACCAACAAAATAAGTGCCACAAAAGACACACTTTACAGGTCCCCTGATCTTTGTTCATGGATGGATGTATCTGAACGGATGTTTAAACGAGTCCCCAGTCCAGACTTCACCGGTTGGGGTTTTCCTTCGGGGTACAGATCGAAGTATCCTTCTTCGGCGCTGCTGTCCAAACCTTGGTGCATTTGGATACCATAGACCTCATACACTTACTATGGCATCAAATTCAGATCCAAAACGCGCTTCAAAAATCACCAACATGTTTTCAAAACTTATCCAATAGAAAGAAACAGAGCAAACAAATGCTTCTTGTCTCTTAATTATCAATAAATTCTAAGTTTAATCAATTTTCAAATTAAGTTCATCAAGTTGCCCATCAGGCAAAAATCCTGGTGCAGAACTCTAATTAAACCTTCACGTACTAGGAAAAAACCAATTGATAGCAGAATCTTCTATCTAATTCACCTAATCATCGTTTTTAATTCTATCCAAATTAAAGCACAATAGACTTTAGATTCTTTTAACTTTCTAAACGATTCATATTAAGCATAAATATAAAGATTAAAACTATTTTTCACATTATCACACTGACCCTAATTGATTTCTACAATAAAACCCTAATTAATAAAGTCCGACATGCATACTAGTGGAAACCTAAATTAGGATTGGATTAGAAAATAAGTAGCTTCATCGACATCAAACTGTACACACGCTTAATAGAAACATTATCACAAGTGAAGGAAGAAAAGTAATTTTGGAACACCTGGAGAATTCCCGTCCATCTCTGCTACTATTTTCATCCACCAGAAAAGAATTATGGCAAACAGTAAGGTGAGAGGGAGAATAACAGGGGGGGTCTAAATATAAAAAAGAGGAATTGAACAGCAGGAAATCGAAGAAATGAATTGCATATGGATTCTACGGGTATGAATTGTTTACTATATATACCCATTTCAGTTGTGGTTGAGTTAAGAGAGTTAACTAGAGGGATAAAATGTATTTTGTGTGCCAGCCAGCTTGACCGTTTTCACTCAGTCCATCAATATTAATTGACTAAAACCTTGTCCTCCCATAATGTTTGACTCAAAGCTTTGGATTTCATTGAGGATTGCTCTTAAATTTTGCCTCAACCACATCTAATTTAATAAATGAAAGATTTTAATTTGACATCTACATTCGATCCAACTTCCGACGGATTGTATGTGGATGATCCAGGGGACTTTTTATAATTAATATTTAGAATTTACACGGAAAAAATAATAAAAATGACTTAAAATCTCATTGCCATGACCATGGATTCTAAAATTAACTCAAATACGGACAACTTTTACTAACGTTTGCTTTCCTCACCGGTCAAGTACTAGTAAAATAACTCATCCCTTGTTAAATACCAATAAACAACCCATTCCTCTCAAATACTAGTAAAGAAATTCGTAAATTTTATTAATAATAACATTTTTAATTTCATATTATATAATAATATTAGGAAATTTATATACCAAAGCTTCAACAAAACAACTAATACTGTCTTTTTTTCTTAGGCTTTAGTTATCAATGAGTTCAATTTTGTTAACTCTCCGTGATAAACCGGAATAAAATCATCTTTAGTCCACACTAGCTTGGTTTGGTAGCCGGTTACCAGCTTAGTTTTTGTTTTGTCTTTTTTTTCTTCTTTTGTTTACTGTATGTTGTTTATAGTATGGTCCAGTTATACTTATACACCATCTTTTTTTTTGTTCAAACTAATCACTTCTTTATCTGTTAAGAAAAACAAAGCAACTAATACCAATATAAACATGATAAACATATTTAAAAAGAACAATTATTAATTTAACTGCACCCGTATCCAATCCAATAGTATAAAGTCCAGTCATCCCCTCATAAAAAAGGATGGGCCGATTCGAACCCGTGGATTCGATTCTATATGCTCACCCTTAATAAAGAGGGAAAATTAGGCTAAGGCCCAACCCATGGATAACCCATAATGTGAGACCCTTAATTAAAAGAAGTTTAAATCTAGGCCCCAAATTATTAAAAGACCTTGATACCCTTATGCATATGGTCAAGCCCATAATTAAATAAAATTTAAATTTAGGCCCCAAATTATTAAAATATTATGTGATGATGTTCCAACCACCACCAACCACCACAGCCACCGAACACCACCTCCGAAAACCACCGCCGACAACCACCACCGAACACCACCGCAGGCAACCACCTCCGACCACCACCGCCGGCAACCACCTCTGACCACCACCGCCGGAAACCACCACCGGCAACCATCAGCCATCGACAACCACTGCCGGCAACCACCGCCGCCGATAACCACCACCGTCGACCCACCACCGCTCACCACCACCTCCGACCACTTTGATATTTCAAGTGTAACTGGAAGTTACACATGTATAAAAATTACACATTCATGTTGTGTATTCAATAATGTGTAACTTAAAGTTACACATCCATATGACATGTGTAATAAGAAGTTACACATACATATGATAAGTGTATCCACAAGTTACACATGCATATGGCATGTGTAGTCAACAGTTACACAACAGAAAAAAAAAATATATACAAAAAATACATCTATTGCATTAATATTAATTTACAATAATAACTCTGTTTACCAGCTATAGTAATCGGTTGTTACTGAACACAATAAATGAGTTAAAACACTAGAAATAAGCCACTGAAACCTATACTAGAAGTTTTTCCTTTCTTTCTTGTCTTCCTCATTCCAAAATGCTTGCATATCTGCAACGAAATAAACATCCATGGATTAGGTTGGATGAATAAAAAGCAAAAAAAACTAATATTATAGGAGAATTGTAAGGCAAAATTATAGAACAAAGATCACAGAAAAGACACATGATAACCCATCTTAGCATGTGTAACTTGGAGTTACACATGCATCTATCATGTGTAATTGACAGTTACACATGCATATGACTTGGATACCTAGCATGTGGAATTTTCTGGTTGCAAGTTTGTTCATTTTAGCATGTGTAACTAGGAGTTACACATGCATATGTCTAGTGTAAAGAGGAGTTACACTTGCATATAATATGTGTAACTGAGAGTTACAGATGCACCTGACTTGTGTAACTAAGAGTTACGCATCCATAAAAGCTTGTGTAACTGGCATGCGTAATTTTTTGGTTACAAGGTTTGTTCATAATTGGCATGTGTAACTAGAAGATACTCTACTACATGTAATCGGGAGTTACACATGCATATATCATGTGTAAGTCGTAGTTACATATGTCATAGGGATGTGTAATCGGCAGTTACACATGCATATGGCATGTGTAAGCCGCAGTTACACATCAGTATTGTGGCTTGTATACTTGCATGAACAAGTATTCATCTATCATTCAAAAAAAACTGAGGTCATAAACAATTCATTTAAAACTGGAAATACTAGATTATATACCTAAATTGGAGCTCATACTCAGCTGGAGCACCATCCTTATCTCCTCCAAATGCTCCATATGACTCCCACTACAGCTCTGCTATCCCAGCATAACAAGCGTAGAAAAAAGTTAGTCCTCAATACATTTCTTTTCTACCAAACTCTTAATCAGCATGTGTAACTAAACATTACACATCTATTTAGAATGTGTAACTAAAAGTTACACATCTAATTAGCATGTGTAACTAATAGTTACACATCCAAAAAAGGTCAGATAACTTACAACAAATAGACATTTCTCTTCCTAATCCCTTTTACAAATAGACATTTCTCCTAATTAATAGGTTTTGTACTACCAAAGTTAGCAATAAAGTGATGATTTTTCAGTCTAGAAACAGTTGATAGCTGCAGCAACACATTTAATAAGGTGGTGAGTGACAAGTAGCGAGTGAATGTTACAGTAGAGTTAGTGGGTTTGGTGATCACGTGATCACATGTTCAGGGAATAATTGGTGTCCACACACTAAAAAGTTGAAAAGAATTCCCATCTCTAATCTAACTACTGAGTATATGAAATCAAACTGAGAACAAGCATTGAAAAATGTGTTATGCATGCAGAAGAAAGAGACAAAATAACAAATAAAAAAAGTCAGGAAATACTAGCTGATGAGAAGAATACCCGCATCATCCAAGTTATCAAAAAGGAGATAGGTTGAATCTTACATTTCAGCTGACAATACTAATTCTGCGTGGTCGGCCATAAGAATATTGTAGCTCCGGATTTTAAGTTCTAACAGTACTATACCACGAGCGGGGACTCTCAACCGTTCCATATACTCGCAACACAACATCCCTTGGAACGAATTGTTGGACCTATAAACGGCTTAATTTATTTGTCAGACTGATCGACTTGTTAGAGCGAGGCATCAATGTGAATGCTACCTAAGAAGTAACACCTTCAATTGAATTAGCATTATACCATTTAGGCAGAAAGGAATTTGACCATCTCTTTGGATAGTAGACTACTGCAAGAAGTTGATGGCGCTTAGCCAAGACAAAAAATTGACGTTGCTTAGGTTGCTACTACAAAAAAAAAACATTTTTATATGTGGTAGACATGCATTCTGTAAAGGACATCCGCATTTGGCCAAAGCTAACCTACCCACACCCACATATTCAAGTTGCAACAAGCATTCCTCTTTGGTTTTTCTAGAACTTACCAACATCTTTTGCAGCGTGGCAATGACAAAATATGAGTGACATTATTGTTAAAATGACAAAAATTGAATGAAAACTGTCCTGATTAAATAAGGTCACTACTGAGAAAGCAAGTTCCAGTGCAGGGAATACAAACTACCTTCACTCCAGTATTTGTTGCATCCTGCGTGGCCTTCAGAAGTGGATCAAAAATCGGATTGAATGCCACTGTGAATGCACAATCAACTATATGTCCTTAATAAAGTAAACAATAAAGCTCACATAAATTATTACAATAGCATCGACAGACAAACAACACTCGCTCTGATAAAAAAAAAAACAAAGACAAACAACACTCGCACTGAGCCTAGACAACTAGTAACAGCTATATATTATGGAATATGGAGAGCATTTGTGTGTACAGAACCAAAATATTGCTTGAAGTTCTAGGCAATGTCTACATAAACTACTTCTCCAAAACAAAAAGGATAAGAAAGATCTGATTTAACTTAACAAAATGAAGTCATTCTATGAAACTAACCTTGTGATTCATTTACTGCTGACACATCCCCTTGGTCTCCATCATTATCTTTATTTTCAGGAGGTGAAAGCGAGATTGCCGTGTCATAGCTATCTTGAGCTGCAAACCCAACAATTATCGATGTCCAATGACCCACATTTTTACTCTTGATACATTTAAATACTTTCATGGCATTGTGTACATTTCCACATTTCGAGTACATATCAATCAATGCCACACCAATACCACCCTCCAGTGCGAACCCATGACGAATAATATACCCATGAACCCTCTGTGCCAAACTAAGAAGACCCAGATCATAAATCAGATAAATAATGCTCATTAACGTAGAGTCTTCCAAACCTGAAACCTCCTGCAATTCAAAAAACAACTCAAAAGCCTCACACAGTAAACCCTGTTTAGTATATCCATGAATCATACAGTTCCACGACACAACATTTCTCTCAGGCATTTCATCAAACAATTTACTAGCAGAATCAATATCACCCAATTTAACTAATTCATTGATCATAGTATTCCAAGTAACGACATTCTTATCCTTGACAGGAATTTCGTCAAACACTTTACAAGAACTCTCAATTTCTCCACACTTTGCATACATATAAATCAAAGAATTACGATATTGTAGAGTACACTACTACAACAAAAAGTAGTGTACTCTTAGTAGCTTGGAGATTAATGATATTGTAGATTAATGAAACAATACTAATCACTGAAACCATATAGATTCTTTTAAGAGACTGAGAAACTAATGACGACATTTTAACACAAGCACACACTACAACTATCAGTTTTAGAAGAAAGAAACATCGTCAGATCATTTGTATTTACTTTTATATAGAAATTGCACCTTCTTATATGAATGATTCCATTTCATCTACATTTATATGTTTCTACTCTTTGTTTGTTCACATTGAACTAGAACAACAAACTTAACCAAGGTTGAACTTACACTACTATTTGACAAATGATTATAATCTACCAGATGAAATAAACACACAGGTAGATTCAAATTTCCAATAAAAAATCCTAAAGAAACTCAGATTCTTTGCTATTCATATGAAAAAGTGTAAAAATTAGATTCCAAACTGTAATGGTACTACCTAGGTTCAATCATGAATACGTTGTTTCCAAGCATTAACAACCTTCAGCTGTTGTTACAAATCGAATTTCAGATAAGATTGATGAAGAACCAAAATTAGGGAAAAAATCAATCAAATTATTTTCCAAAACTCTAAAATCAGTAAATAGATTAGAACATTTTTATCGTGATTATCGAATATGAAGATCAGAACGACAAACTAAGTGTTTTCATGATTAGTTAAATAAAGTTGCTAGGTTTTTAAAACCGTAAAAATATTCTGAAAATTCTTTTGGAAATGAAACGAAGAACTTCAAACCAATAACTAAGATTAGAGAGATAAACTTATCTTTCCAATTGTTTTTGTTGATGAATCTCTGTATATATTTGCCGATATTAATTCTCAACATGTCTTCCCTGCGTTTCATAAATTCCCTTCAAGAACAGGTACTGCTAATTAATAACGATTTAGGTTTTTCAATCGAGTTACAATTGAATCAAATCGAGTTTCTTTATGCTCATATTTAGGTTCGTTGATTAATTCTCAACACTGATGTGATTCTGCTTCAGATCTGCTCATTACGGTTTCATTTTACCGGAGAAGTTAAAATTCGTTGACTGATTCTCAACACTGATAAGAACTTCGATTGAATCTATATAATATTGTTGATGAAGAACATAATTTTTGGTAGAGCCGAGAAACAAGAAATGAAACCAAATCAGAAAAACAAACGTTGAGAATACTAAATTAGAACGAAATCTCTACAGAAAAAGTGAAATCAGATTACGAAATCAACCGATTGAATAGAGAATTACCTGTTCGATTTGATTTTCTACGAGAATCTTCGTATTCAGTTCCTGCTGATGACAATTATCAATTGAATCTCCAAAGAACAACTTATGTTGATTTCGAAAAGGTCAGATCTAAGTTCTGAAATCATTACTCACTGGAACTTTCGATTAGAAATCATTTTCTCGGCTTGTTTCTTCGTCTGAGAAGAGAGCAAACCCTAAAACTGTTTTCTCTGCAACCTGCAATAGAGCGAGAGAGATGAGAGAGAAATAAAATTGAGAAATGAATTGGATCGATCCATTTTTCTCTTGTTTATATTGAAAAGGGTAAAACTGACATTACAAAAATGTCACTTTACTATTAAGCCCTGAAAATAAAAGTTATGGGCCTAGAAATGTGAAAATTTGAAAGTATGGAGTTGAGGGTGGAGGATCCACTTTGTGGGGCTTCTAAATGTTAAACCCATATAGTAGGGTGTATCTAGTATTTTTCACTAATAAAGAATCATTTTCTGGGGACTATGGGTTTTTTTTTTTGGATCATGGTTTTTTTTTCCTACCGACGTGTTCGGTTGGGAAATATGTTTTGCGTCGTACCCGAACTAAGGTTCGGTTGGGAAATATTTTACGATTTAACTGAACTAAGGTTCGGTTGGGAAATATATTTTTCAACTAACCGAACTATTGTTCGGTTGGGAAATGTTTTTTGCAACTAACCGAACTATTGTTCGGTTGGTAAATGTATTTGCAACTAACCGAATTAACCAGTTCGGTTGGTAAAGTTTTTTGCAACTAACCGAACTAACCAGTTCGGTTGGAAAAAGTTTTTTGCAACTAACCGAAATGTTCAGTTGGTAAATGTTTTTTCCAACTAACCGAACTTATGTTTGGTTGGGAAAATTTTTTTTTTGCAACTAACCGAACTTATGTCTAAAAAACCATGGTCCCCCGAAAAAAACATGGTCCCCAAAAATGGAAACATGTTTTTGGGCATACCAAAAAATTACCGGGCATACTCAAGATTCGGCTGATAACCTATTTTTTTGCCTAGATTCGGCAGATAATTCAAGGTTCGGCTGATAACTTTTCAGCCGAACCTAGACAAAATGTATGCCTAGAAAGAATTTTGTATGCCCAAAAACAACTTTCAAAAAATGATTCTTAGTAAATTAGGTGAATGGCCCAGGCCTGATTCATACTCATCAACTTCCCAGAATTAGTTGAATAATGGGCCTTAGTCACCGGCCAGTTAGCTGTTCTAACATCTTATGATTATAAAATAATTAATTGGGGATTATGTATTTTGTTAATAGATATTATGTCGACCGCATCAAGTACAATGATCGCAAATACATCTAGCTTCTGGCTGTTGCATAGAGGTGCTGCCAGATCATATACGTATCCATAACTAGCTAGCACCCTTACTGTTCATGCATAATGCACGGATTTTGATCGTGAACCCCAAAATATGCATGCATTATAGTGAGAAAATATATCCTTGATTGAGTTGACTATTCATTTTTATACTCATCAAATGCAGAAACCAAGAACATGGGCTTCAAAGAAGAATGGAGAATTAATTCCCAAGAATTAAGGTTGGATTATTATACTTAATGAATTATTCTTTGATTATTGGTGGTTAATAATGTGTTAGAGACAAATAAGTGTCTATAAAAGAAAATTCTTGTCTAGTTTCATTTCTCATATTCTCTATTACACAACAAAACTCCATATTTCAACTCTAAGGTGGATTGGGAGATTTTTTCATGAGCCAGATCAACAAGTTCTTGAGCTGGGTACTTCATACGAGTCTTGAAGGTATTTATAAAGACGATGAGATTTTTAATAGGAAGGATTTGAGATTCCCGCAGAAGGTAGTTGGTTCTCTTAAGAGAACAATCTTAGTTGATGAAGGGAGAAACGATGAGTTTAGGAAAGGAGCCACATCAAGTTGATTGAGAAGTAGCAATAGTTGGAGTACCAGGGATGTGTGACATGATGGAAACGGTAGAAGATTGAGGTGAAGAAACCGTAGACATGATGATGAAGGAAGGAGAAGATTGTAGTTAGGGTTTTGGGAGAAGAGAAAAAGATTTTAGAGGCTGGGGGTTTCGAGAGATCAAGTTTCGTTCGATACCATGAACAATTATGGAATCTCACAGTTAACCTTCTTAGGTTATTGAGACATATATTTATATTAAGTGATATGGGTACACGGTATTATGGACTGTAATACAAGGTCCTACATATACATGGACTCTTTACATGGACTTATATTCTACAATGTATTTTGTTAATAGATATTATGTCGACCGCATCAAGTACAATGATCGCAAATACATCTAGCTTCTGGCTGTTGCATAGAGGTGCTGCCAGATCATATACGTATCCATAACTAGCTAGCACCCTTACTGTTCATGCATAATGCACGGATTTTGATCGTGAACCCCAAAATATGCATGCATTATAGTGAGAAAATATATCCTTGATTGAGTTGACTATTCATTTTTATACTCATCAAATGCAGAAACCAAGAACATGGGCTTCAAAGAAGAATGGAGAATTAACTCTAAGAATTAAGGTTGGATTATTAAACTACTATTTTTAAAGATGATGAAACCACACACTAATTTTCTATTGTTTGCTACTCTACTGGTTGTTGTTCTTATTGGAGCTCTAGATTTTAAGGTTTGCAGTGGAGCTCTGCATGAAGCATCATTGAATCTCAAGTTTTATAAGCATACTTGTCCTAAAGCAGAGAAGATTATAAAAGCTGTTGTAGATGAGCATGCTACCGCTAACCCTTTTTTGGGTGCAATGCTACTTAGAATCCATTACCATGATTGCTTTGTTCGGGTACGCATACAGTGGAGTTTTACGTAGTTTTTTTTTGTTATTGAGTTTTTGAGTAACAGTGCATCTCTAACTCTTTTGTTATCGATGTGTTTATGTTTATAGGGATGTGATGCGTCACTATTGCTGGATCCATCAAGCAAAACTAAACCAGTAGAGAAACAAGCTAGACCTAATCTATCTGTGCTCGGATTCGATGTTATCGATGATATAAAAACTCAAGTAGAAAAGGCCTGTCCTCAGATTGTTTCATGTGCTGATATCGTCTCATTAGCTACCCGCGATGCTGTGTCATTCCAAGTAAGTTCGTCCACCGTTAAAATAAAAAATCCCGTCTGACAATTTTTTGTGACACTTGATAACGGCGACTATCTTGGACCCATTTTATTGTTTACTGCAGTTCAAAAGACCATTGTGGAAGGTACCCTTAGGAAGAAGAGATGGAAGGATTTCACTTGCTTCTGAAGTGTCACCCAATTTGCCTTCTGCTTCATCAAATTTCACTACCCTTCTAAATCTCTTTAGTAGCAAAGGTCTCAATACTGTCAAAGACCTTGTTGCTTTGTCAGGTAAAACCGAATTTCCTTATGTTCCACCGATATACAAATTTTGATCAGTGCATTTTTAGTATATGCTTCTATTTCTTCTGACATTATACAATTTAGGTGCTCATACTGTTGGAATCGCACATTGCGGTGTGATATCAAGAAGGCTCTTCAACTTTACAGGGAAAGGTGATACAGATCCATCTCTCAATCCAATTTACGCGAAATCCTTGAAAGCGCAGTGTTCCAACCACAACAACATAGTAGAGATGGATCCTAGAAGCTCGACAAATTTCGATAACCATTATTATAAGAATCTCTTGGAAAAGAAGGGTTTGTTTAACTCGGATGCATCACTTCTTACAGACAGATCTTCATCTAAACTAGTGAATCATTTTCAAGTTGGTGATAAATTTTTACTCGAGTTTGCTAAATCAATGAAGAGGATGGGAGCTATGGATGTACTCACTGGAAAACAAGGAGAGGTGAGGAAGAAGTGTCACCTAAGGAATTGATTAATGAGTTATAAAAATTAAGTTGTCTGTCAAGTCTTAAAGTTCTTGTGCATTTTGTACTGTACCACGTATCCATTGCCGAGATGGCATGATACTTATTTTCTTTTTATAATCATGTTTTGATTTGAGATTTAAAAAAGAGGAGGGAATCTCACACTTTTATTATCACACTATCCAACACGTTCGAATTTATTTTTGCGAATAAAAACCAAACCGTAACAGATTTGAAGATAATATTTTGGGAATATGTTTATTGATCTAAGAACGTGTTTCATAACAACTAATTTTATACTCCCTCCATTTCACTTTGGATGAGTGTGTATGGTTTTTTTTTGTTCCACATTACTTGATAGTTTTCATATTTTCCCACAAAATTACTAATAATATCCTAACATTTTGTCTTGGAACTATAAGTTTCTATTTAAATGCACCAATAGCAATTAATGTTAGAAGCTTTTTCTCAAAGGAATGGATGAAATTCTCATATCTCTCCATTTTTTAATCTGCGTGAAAACTCCCAAAACATCGTCTAAAGTGGAACGAATGGAGTAAAATTTTGATGGAATTAGATGATTTCTAGGCAGACAGGTTATGCCCCATGGATTGTTTTAATTCAGTATACTTATCTTGACTTTTTTGTTGGATCTAACTTAATCACAAAAAGGAGAAACTTTGGCAATGAAACGTTACCCCAAACCTTGTGTCGATTATTCCAAAAACAGATCAAATTGAAAAAGTGATAGCGTCTCTTTTCTAAAAAAACTGAGGGATTAATTATTTTCTACTTTTCATACCCGATTGCTAAGGGAGGGTATCAACTTTGTTAGGGCTGATAAAAATTCATAAATCCAACAATTAAGAATGTATTTTTTTATATGGGTTGTCACCATCACTAGTAAAGATGGTTCCCTTCTTTAGCAATCTTGCTCTTCGTTGAAAAAGCGTGGGTCTAACAACCACACCCAATATTTCGCATAGCAATCTGTATGGACTAACTCCAATATACTTTCAAGAGAATCAACTAGACAGTTAGACTCAATCCTAAGAAAAGTATATCCAAGAGTTATATCTCTATTTCTCAATTCAATCTGCAATCAAACAAATAGGAATTTGCGAGCCCGATTCAATATAAGAAATAACTGGGACGGTATCAAAAACCAATATCCAAGTGTCAATCAATTTAATCAACAACCCAAAGGTCGGATTCACAATTGATTGAACTTAAGCACAACCTGTGATATTTCAATTATATAAAAATATAATGCGGAAAAGAAATAACACAGACACCAGAAATTTTGTTAACGGGGAAACCGCAAATGCAGAAAAACCCCGGGACCTAGTCCATATTTGAACACCACACTGTATTTATCCGCTATAGACACTAGCCTACTCCGAGTTAACTTCGGACTGGAATGTAGTTGAGCCCTAACCAATCTCACATTGATCAAGGTACAATTGCGTTCCTTACGTCTCTGAATCCCAGCAGGACTCTACACACTTGATTCCCTTAGATGATCTCACCCAAAACTAAGAGTTTCTACGACCCAAAGCCGAAAACTTGATAGACCAATCTATCTCACACAGAAAAGTCTATTTAATAGATAAATCTGTCTCCCACCGAAATACATAGAAGTCTTTGTTCCGTCTTTTGATAAATCAAGGTGAACTGGAACCAATTGATATACCGAACTTATATTCCCGAAGAACCGCCTAGATATATCAATCACCTCACGATAATCTTAATCGTATGGTAGCGAAACAAGATATTGTGGAATCACAAACTATGAGACGAAGATATTTGTGACTACTTTTTATCTTTCCTATCGGAGAATAAATCTCGAGAAAATCTTAGAGAAGATAATACTCAATACGATAGAAAACAGCAAGATCACAACACGCAACTACAGAGAAATAGTTGGGTCTGGCTTCACAATCCCAATGAAGTCTTCAAGTCGTTAACCTACTGTAGGATCAGAATCTCGCAACAACAATATTCTTGAAAAACCTTCATCTAGCTACAATATACTGCGAAGACATCGCAGAATGATTACAGAAATGACGTAACAGATAACGTCATCATAAACACGAGAAAGATGTGAAGATCTAGCGAGATTTAGGAATATCGCGAAAAGAACATTTGTACGCTTGCGAGAATCTCGCAAGCCAGATCCGAAAATAAAGGTCAACTTAGATGTCATCCACTATGTAATACCCTATATAAAGAGCTGAATAGGCTTAAGGCGGAGAGATCTTTTTAGAGTGGTGAGAAAGTTTTGAAGAGAGAGAAAGTCTAGAACAGTGGTTGTATTCTTGATTTCATTTCCTTCTTGTAAAATTTCATAAGTCAATTAATAAAAAGTGTAATGGTTGATCTAAAAGATGTGTTGATTATCATTAATTCTTGTGAGGGATGTATTGTAGGAATTCCTGCAACTACATGATGGCGCTAGAAACAGGAATCTAATATTGTGATTTGAAAAAATCTGGGGTAATTGGTGAAGAATTTCATATAATTTTCAACAACTCATTAAGATTGAAAAGATGGCCAGAAGAAGAAATACTTCAAAACAACCAATAACTATTAGAAGGGGTAAGAGGCTTGCTAGTAGAGGGAGAGATGAAATTGGGGAATCTTCGAGAGCGAACGCAAGAAACAATGGAGAAAATCAAATTCAACAACCAATTCAGCGTACACCAGTACAAAATAGAATTATGGATTATGACAGAGTGAGTATACACACTTGGCAGTCAGATTCGGCAGATGAAACGGAAGGAGAGCATCAATTAAGGAACGATAGACGAGTAGAGAGATACCAAGAAGCAGTTGGAGGATTAATTCATGGAAATGAAGAGATTCAAGCATTAGAGACATTGAGGCAAAGAATACACAAATAATGGAGACTAGAAGCAGAAGAACGTATAAATCTAACAAGGAAAAATCATGAATTGAGAATGGAAAACATGAGACTACAGAATAGGAGGTCAAGAAGTACTACAAGATCAAATTATAGATCAGAAAGAGGAGAAATAAGATGAAATTCGCCTGCTAAAAATGTCGAAGAAGATAATCGAGAGGAAATGCAAAATCTAAATGAAGAACGTTGTGAAAGAAGAGAAATGATTGAAGATCGTTACATTCCACATGGCGAAATTCTCCATAATGGACAAAACGACAGGAATCAGGAGAATTGGCAACGTCATGAACGAAATAATACAGATGGCGAAGAAAATCAGGAAGAAGAAAGGAGAATATTACGTGGAAGAGAAATTCAAAGAAATCAACAAGTAATTGAAGAAGAAATCGAGAGACATTATGCTGAACAAGCACGTCTAGCTTGCAAAAGAGAAAGGCTGAGAGCATAAGTGGAGGAACAAGAGCTCCAAAAGGCAATATGTGATGGGCTTTCGTAGGCTCAACAAATTAATCAAGATGTTTCCCACTAATTAAATGGTAATATACCGGTAGTAAGGATCGTTCCCACAGAGAGCTGTGTAATTGATATGTTATTTAGTTCAGCAAAATAATAAAAGACAAGGGGGATTGTTTGATTGAAGTAAAATAAAAATAATAATAAACAATAAGATGAAAATATGATTAGGAGTCATTCGTCGTTACCAAACAATGACTTGCATAGTATACTCGTTTACCTTTCGTAAGAATCATATATCACCAACCGTAGAATATCATCTAGCTCAGTCCTATCCCAAGAACTCCTTTTTCCACGGATACGGAAGCTCTCCAATATCATATTTTATTCAACCGAACCACCAAGTAGTAGCTCACTCAAGGTGTAATCCAACTGAATGCTTTAGGCTTTGTGAATCAGGTTGATCCCAGTTGTTAAACTCTTAGCTCAAGGTTCACTTGCTGATGTTGTCTTCACTCGAAATTGCTCCACAGAATCCCTCTGCAAGGTCTCATGATTTCTACTTGTATAGAGAGTTGTTTGACTATTACACTTATCTCCCAACTTCTACTAGCATTAGAATGATCAAAAGATTAATCCAATTGTACACTTGAATAATCTAGAAACCAATCATAAACCCTAAATATATAAAAGACAATCGATAATATGATAAAAACTTCGAATAAACTTGTATAATAATTAAGCTTCAAGCCCGGAACTTTGAATTAATCCTAATCAATAAAAGTTTAGCTTCTCATGATTACACCGTTTCTCGGTTTCCCCCTAAAGGGGTAAACCATAGAATATTTATGAAGAACAAAGTGTTATATGAGATGTGTAGATATATGTTGATATTAGGTTATGAAATATCTCTTATATAGGTCCCAAGTTGTAAGTGCACCCGTGCTCCAAATCCAGTGCTAAATAAATTTCAAAAGATCGCCAAAATTCCAAATCAAGTCACGTCCAAGGTCTGTCCGTGTACAAGAGTACTTAAAGTATAGCTAATGGGATTGCTATAAGAACCGAGAAGTCCAGCCCATTTGAAATCTCAACTCCATTTGGCTTGTCAGTCTTCCAAAATTGACAACCTATATTTTTTACAATTACGTATGGAATATCCAGTATGAAAGTTCTCCTGGAACTTTTTATTTTTTTCTTCTCTTCATTAACGGCCAGGACTTCTAGCCGTAAGTTCTCCTGGAACTTTTGCTTAATTTCTCTTCTTTCAAACATGGCGGGGTTTCCATCCGTAACTTCTCCTCATCTGTATGTCAACAGTTCGTCACCACAGCATCATTAACAACAACCTTAACCCTGTAATGGCTACAACATTTCGTCTACATCTTCTGCCAGTCTTTATCACTTCTTATCTCATTTCTCATTAACCCATCACTGGCACTAGTATACCACCTCTTTCATGCTCGAACGCATCTCGAACCTTTAGAAGCAGTTAATTCATTCCCATCCATGGTGAATAGAATCATTGCTCAAACTAGCATCATCATCGCAGCATTATATCCCAGCTCCCAGCTATATTATCTTAAGCTCCATCATCTTTGACCTTCGTCCGATGATCACCACTATTGCCACTTCACTGCCAAGCTCGAGCAGCAACTAACTGTCTGTGTCACAAAATCCGAGCAATACTTCCATCAACCAACAACGTAGCCAGCTCCTCCAAATTCTCGTTCTCCATATCTCAACTACCAAAATCTCGACTTCCATCTTCCTATGGTTGTCTCATCACTTACCCTGCTATTACTCATTCCATCACTTCTCTGCCAGCATTACCCGGCCAAACACCATTGACGACAACTACCAACTCTACTCTTCAGTCCTTATACTCCTCTGACTTGCTCTTCTTCTCGGTTTCTCATCCTCAGTAACTTATTCTCATCTCCCATACAAATTTGAGCACACCATTCTTCTTTATCGCTGTCGAGCTCCATCAACAGCTTCTATCGATCTCCATGATCCTCACCCATATCAGTCCCCAGCGTCAACTCCTCCGTCACAGCATAACATCGGCTGCAACTCAAACTACATTATTGCATCATTCACTGGTTTCTCGAGCAGCAACTAGTCGACCCCAGCTCGACTTCCCTTCAACTCAAAAGCTCATCGCAGTCAGCTTCAATGTAGTAGCAGCAGCTTCTTCCTGGCAGCGATTAATATCTCCATCCTTCCATCAAGCACAACTCCATTAGCAGCAACTTATTCTCTCCAGCCATCTCTGTCAACTGCCAACGACAGTAACCTTAGTTCCCTGAACTGGTGGTCGTGATGCTTCATGAAGAAGATGCTGCTGGTAGCCCTTAGTAAATTATCCAGTTACCTTTAACATGTTTTGAATTTTGGCTTCCCCCTAAGTAAAAGACCAGACTCCCTTTAGTAATTCCTTTGAATGTTGACTACCCCTTAGTAAAGTGGACGCCCCTTATAAATTCTGTGCGTAAACAGTTTCACAACTTTTTTTTTGCTTCAATCGCCCGTAACTTCTTCATACGACATCAGATCGAATCCATTCTTTCGCCATTGGCTTCGTCTTTTTGTCCTCTTTGAGATGATAACAAAAACTCCAAGATTCGAAAGAGTTCCACTTGATCTTTGGCCCTTCTCCGCTTGTGCCTAACTTCTTTTATTCCACAATTAAGTGCAAATTTACTTCTTTTGGATGATTCACCTAGCAAAACATAAATAAAAGAAAACAAGAGTAATATACAATAATTCGCAAGAAACTAAACAATTACTAGCATGGATTCGATACTAAATATATGTAAAATATGCACTTAACAAATTCCCCCACACTTGGCTTTTGTTAGTCCTCGAGCAAACTATCTAAAATACAACAACTCCATGTCACCGAGGATACGGTTGCACTTAGCATGTGCAACAGGCCTTTCAACCCCTATGTGTCCCTAGTGGACGAGTTATAGTCTCGTGAGGGCTTACGAGAGGTATACCCACAAAACCTACTCCAACTTCAAAGCTTTACAGCTTCCCAAGCATCCAAAGAGCTATGATGACATAGAATTTCTGCATGCTAGTAATAATAAGTTAGAAATACCAAAGAACATATTCATTCTTTAATCTTGAGTGAGAAATAACCACACCTAATGAGAGAAACGCGTGTTTGAGAGCGATCAATAAGCATTTCGCCTCGACTCCTGCCACACTTAAAAGGATTTTATGATAATTGCACTCAATAAGACGGCTTTTTTATAGGCCTCACATGTGTGTAGGTAGGAATGAAGAGAGAATCCTACACACGTTGAATGGTGGGAAGGTAACCTTCCGAATTATTTCTGGAGACTCCACAAAATCGTGGAAAATAAAATTATTTTTCTGATGATCTCTAAGAAAGGAAATCAACCATTATAGCAAGGGTGAGAGTACTTACCACCTTCATATCTGATTGAAATGATGAAAGAACCACTCTCACAGCATCCAATAGAAACGTCTTCCTTCCTTCGGCTCGTCTTTTTCATCTTGGTCTTCGGTCTTCAACTGTTGATGATAAACTCTTGAATCTTGTAGAACTTTGAAAATTTGTACTGTTTTCCTCAATTCCTTGTTGCTTGAATCTTCTTTATATATTTTTCTTCCACATGGCCTTATTGAACAAATAACAACCTAAATGCAAATCTCTTTGTATATTTTTTTTTATTTTTTTTTTGCAGTGTATTTTGTATTTTTTTTTCTTTTTTTTTTCTTATATATATATATATATTATTTTTTTTATAAGAGAGATTGCAACTAAAACAATAAAAGTGAAATAAAATTAACATGGCCATGAGAGAAGTACTTTACCACTTTGATCTTCACAACTTGTATTGTCTTCGTATCATAAACTTCAATAACTCTCATCTTTTGATTTTCTTCGCTCTTGTAAATAAGTTTTCATACTTTGATATAAAATTCCGCTCCTTATATGTAAGTCTTCAACATGTACTTAAAAATTTGCTCATTGTATGTGTTGTTTTACTTGGATATGAAATTTGATCTTCCTTGTATTGTTGCTTGTAAACCTCAAACGTCTTCAACTTTCCTTGTAGATTTTTATGTCACTCCCTTGTTGATGATGATGGTGTTTCTATGGATCTGTTATTGGCGAGAGAGAAAATGGTGCTAACTGAAAATCAAACTACAAGAAAGTAGTTTTCATCTATAGACGTCACCCTCATGATTGACAAAATTAGCACTCAAGAGATCAAAAATAATGCTGAAAATGGTGTGAAGTTGGGTAGCTCACCATTCTACCCGGAATTAACGTACGGTGACACACACTCAAAAGAAAGCTCTTTTAGTCAGCTACAAAGAAAATTTGGTCTGGTACCTCGGTTGATATGAAAATAGGGAGTCTCCACTAATGATTGATCATCAACTCTAATAATGCATTTATTTCTGCTTCTAATTTGCATCACCGGCATGATTAAATCCATTATTTAACACTCCAATTCATAAGAATATTCCGAACGTAGTTCCCTAACACTTCCAAGTTCAGTTATGTCGGTCAGAATCTCTATGTAAACATACCTAGAAGTATGCTAGTGACTCTAAAATATCTACAAGTTGAAGGTTTTTTTATGCAAAACTTTGAAAAATCGGCTCAAAATGGCTAAAAACTCTATATGCAAAAGACTCCCCCACACTTAAACTTCACATTGTCCTCAATGTGTAAAACCGAAAATTCTGAATTCTTATGTAACAGAAGATAAAACGCACAAACTGTGCAAATTGGTAAGGAATTTGGAAAAACTCTATTTCACAAAAGTTGTTCATCTACGTGTTTTCTACATAGTGACAAAAGTTCACAGTGTTTCGATAAACTTTCTGACAGATATGGTCTCTGGACTGAACTACGTGCAGTCTGAATATTTCTGACGAAAAGGTATTCATCATAATTCTCTTCTAAGATAGATTATAGACTCAATGAAATTAAACATGGGGATGCAAATATGATGTGAAAACAATAAAAATAAAAAATAAAAGGGTTTAAGATACAAAACCTATGGGTTGCCTCCCATATAGCGCTTGGTTTAAAGTCGTCAGCCCGACTCTTTTGTTATCGTCCATATACCAACAATCTGAAAATCTGGTAGTCTGCACAGAAAACAATCTGCAATTCTAGAACAACTTTATAAAAACATTATCACAAGATATAAATATTGAAGCTATCAATTTATTGAAGTTTCCCCCACACTTAGTGCTTTCTACACTCGAAAGTGGATAGAGAACATAGAATTTGGGAACTTCAAAAGGTTCTTCAGCTTGGTGAACCTGCACAATACTAGAATTAAACACATCAAGTAGTGGATACTTAGAAGAAAAATAATCCGTTAAAACTTTGGAAGCACATAACTCCAATCCTAAGTGAGGTATTTTCCTAAAAGTTGGGTTAACAACTCTTTTGAGAATCTACTTCAATTGGATGGAAAGGATCAATACATATAGAATTATGTAAAGGATTAGACAAACCTTCTTCGCGATCCTCATATGTAATTAAATTCATTGAATTATTTACCTCAAGTATATCGTGGCCCTCTATCGAACTCTTAATTGCTGCTTCAAATGAAATCTCAACATCATTATATTCTTTGACAAGCTCAATTGGGTCTTCCACAACTTTAATCAATTTGGTTTCATTCTCAATCTCTATCTCTTCAACACTCTCATCATCGAAATTATAATCCTCTTAAAAATCGTCATTAACACAACGACGTTGAAATTCCATATCTATGACCCTGTAAATTTCATCAAGAGTCTTTTGTGATGCACCGTCTTCTTCTAATCGGTTGTATCGCGCATAAAGTTTTCTAATGTTAATATGCTTTCAACCATTAATAGAGTTTTTATTATGTATCTCCTCTTTTGGAAAGAGTGAAGGAAAAGAACGATGAAGAGGAGTATATTCCAAGTTCTCTTTCTACACATTAGTAGAAAACAATTGATCAGAAGCATAAATATCCTTCCATCCTCGTGATTGTTCACTTACATGCCCGTCATAAGGTTTTTGACATGTAAGAGAATATCCCTAAGGTTCCGTGGGATATTGATCATACCCAAAAGATTGGTTTTGATTATACCCATAGGATGGTTGGTAGTTTTCATATGAACGAGATTTAAAACCATATTGATTACCATTGTTGTATGTGTAATCTTGTGCTCCGTACATGTTATTTCCGTAAGGAAACATGACGACTCACAAGAATGAAAGAAAAAATAAAAGCAAAAATCTAAAAACAAAAACAAGCTAAACAAATAACAAACCAATTAGCAACCACTCCCAGGCAACGACGCCAAAATTTGATGGGTTGTCGTAGGCTCAACAAATTAATCAAGATATTTCCCACTAATTAACTGGTAATATACCGGTAGTAAGGATCGTTCCCACAGATAACTATGTAATTGATATGTTATTTAGTTCAGGAAAATAATAAAATACAAGGGGGATTGTTTGATTGAAGTAAAATAAAAATAATAATAAACAATAAGATGAAAAGATGATTAGGAGTCATTCGTCGTTACCAAACATTGACTTGCATAGTATACTCGTTTACCTTTCGTAAGAATCATATATCACCAAACGTAGAATAGCATCTAGCTCAGTGATATCCCAAAAACTCCTTTTTCCACGGATACGGAAGCTCTCCAATATCAGATTCTATTCAACCGAACCACCAAGTAGTATCGCACTCAAGGTGTAATCCAACTGAATGCTTTAGGCTTTGTGAATTAGGTTGATCCCATTAGTTAAAATCTTAGCTCAAGGTTCACTTGTTGATGTTGTCTTCACTCGCAATTGCTCCATAGAATCCCCCTACAAGGTCTCACGATTTCTACTTGAATAGAGAGTTGTTTGACTATTACACTTATCTCCCAACTTCTACTAGCATTAGAATGATCAAAAGATTAATCCAATTGTACACTTAAATAATCTAGAAACCAATCATAAACCCTAAATATATAAAATACAATCGATAATATGATAAAAACTTTGAATAAACTTGTATAATAATTAAGATTCACGCCCGAAACTTTGAATTCATCCTAATCAATAAAAAGTTTGGCTTCTTATGATTACACCGTTTCTCGGTTTCCCCCTAAAGGAGTAAACCCTAGAATATTTATGAAGAACAAAGTGTTATATGAGATGTGTAGATATATGTTGATATTAGGATATGAAGTATCTCTTATACAGGTCCCAAGTTGTAAGTGCACCCGTGATCCAAATCCAGTGCTAAATAAGTTTCCAAAGATCGCCAAACTTCCAAATCAAGTCACGTCCAAGGTCTGGCCGTGTACAAGAGTACTTAAAGTATAGCTAATGGGCTTGCTATAAGAATCGAGAAGTCCAACCCATTTCAAATCTCAACTCCATTTGGCTTGTCAGTCTTCCGAAACTGACAACCTATATTTTTTTCAATTACGTATGGGATATCCCGTACGAAAGTTCTCATGGAACTTTTGATATTATTCTTATCTTCATTAATGACCGGGACTTCTAGCCATAAGTTCTCCTGGAACTTTTGCTTAATTTCTCTTCTTTTAAACACGGCGGGGTTTCTATCCGTAACTTCTCCTCATCTGTATGTCAACATTTCGTCACCACAACATCATTAACAACAACCTTAACCATGTAATGGCTACATCATACCGTCTACATCTTCTACCAGTCTTCATCACTTCTTATCTCTTTTCTCATTAACCCATCTCTGGCACTAGTATACCACCTCTTTCATGCTCGAACTCATCTCGAACCTTTAGAAGCAGTTAATCCATTCCCATCCATCGTGAATAGCATCATTGCTCAAACTAGCATCATCATCGCAGCATTATATCCCAGCTCCCATCTATATTATCTTGAGCTCCATCATCTCTTACCTTCTTCCGATGATCACCAACATTGCCACTTCACTGCCAAGATCGAGAAGCAACTAACTGTCTGTGTCACAAACTCCGAGCAATACTTCCATCAACCAACAATGTAACCAGCTCCTCCAACTTCTCGTTCTCCATATATCAACTTCCAAACTCTCGACTTCCATCTTCCTATGGTTGTCTCATCACTTCCCCTGCTGTTACTCATTCCATTACTTCTATGTCAGCATTACCCGGCCAAACTCCATTGACGGAAACTACCAACTCTACTCTTCAGTCCGTATACTCCTCTGACTTGATCTTCTTCTCAGTTTCTCATCCTCAGTAACTTCTTCTCATCTCCCATACAAAGCTGAGCACACCATTCTTCTTTATCATTGTCGATCTCCATCAACAACTTCTATCAATCTCCATGATCCTCACCCATATCAGTCCCCAGCATCAACTCCTCCGTCACATCATAACACCCGCTGTGACTCAAACTCCATTATTGCATCGGCCATGAGTAACATCGCCAAAAGTTTTGGATAATTGAGTCATAGAAGACTCGGGAAGGGAAGAATTATTATTATCTTCATCATTGTTGTTGTTGGAATCATCATCCAAAGTTTCTTCATTGAGTTGAAGAGTTGAAGAAGAAGAAAGTTAAAATTTTCTTTTCTTTGAGGGAGGACCATCAGATTTTCCATGAGGAGCAGTATAATTTTCCTTAAGAAGCGCAGAAGATTTCCCTTTACGAGATGCATCTTAGTCTTTTCCCTTAGTTTTCACAATTTTTACAGGTTCTACTTCTTCAATTATCTGCGAGCACGGATAAAGATAAGAAATAGGGGCAACAATATACTGTTAAGATTTATAAAGGAATATTTCTTACTTCATCTGTGAGTAATTGAAGAGCTGAGCGAGTAGCAGGTTTCCCATACTTCTTATAGTAGACCGTTAGTCTTTCAATCTAGTAAAAAGGAATAATCAGCAAGAGCTTAGAGATATGGAAAGGTTAATAATGATAACTTTTAAGCAAAGAACTAAGAAGAACATACTTCTTTATTTTTCTCAGGACAGTAAAATACCCATGGTTGGTACCCTACGAGATTCTCAGGTAAAGCATGGGTACTAGAAATATATGGACCCTCTAAAAGTAAAGGAAAGATAAACCATTTGTCATCGCTGGAATGGCGAGGACCTTGATTATTATTTGTGTTCCAATCAATATCTAACATAAGAGATTTATCATCGGCGATCTTCTCTTTCTTCTGCAAGCGGACACCCCAGCAGGGTAGCGAGATCCTTTATCAGCACCACGAGTAGCATATTCAAGTATTAATCGAATACAATCTCCCCCCAACTGGTATATTGCTCGCGAGAACTTCTCGTGAGAAAGTATTTCATAGAATAATGGAAGTTCCGGGTTATATAGAGGAATTGGAAGACCAGCTTCAAGCTTACCTAGCGATACTATTACTCTCTCGCAAGAACATGGATGATCAGAAAATAATTTGATAGAAAGTTCCGATTTAGGGTTCTAATCTGGAATTGTAGACAAAGTAAAACCTTTACTTTTAAGTTTCTCTCGCATCTCACCAAAGGAAACCAAGTTTTTAGCACCATCAACAACCATTTCTGAGTATGGGAATGAAGGAAAAGGTTAAAAAACTAGAAAGAAATCGCAGGAATAGTAGATGCGCAATTTACGGAAGAAAAGTAAACTTGTAGAGAAATTATGGAGAGAAATAAGAAGAAAGTAAAAAGAGGAAAAGAGAAGAATGATAGGAGTATTTATAGAAGAAAACATTTCTCGAGAAGATGAATGCAATAAATGCAAAGAAAGGACATGAACGGTCAGATCGCAACGGTTGGAAAGGATGTGTCAAAAATTGAATGGAAGAAAAAGTATGTGAAAAAAGCTGGCAAAGAGTACAGAAACGTGTTAAAGCAGAAGAATGAAAAAAGATAAGTTGTTGCAGCATTTTAGTTCTCATGATCTTCTCTTCTTCGCAGAAAAGACATGATAAGAGGCAAGATGTAGGACCAGAATATCGCTACGACATTATTCTTGCGAGATTAACAACACTTCCGCGAGCATTACCCCGAGTTCCTCAATGACACTTTGCGAGAGTCATAAAGATATTTAAAGGATGATTCAAAGAATGACGTAATAGCTGACGATTGAAGAAACACGAGAAGAGCATGTTTATCCATCGATGGTTACAACGCTTGCGACAGTTAACATTATAATTATCGCGATAAGATCGCAGTATATATCCGAAATAAAAGGAAAACTTAGCTGTCATCCACTATGTAATTTCCTATATAAATGGTTCCTATAGATTCAGAGAGGGATGATGTATTTTTGAGAGTTGAGAAAGTCTTGAGGAGATAGAAATTTCAAGAGAATAGTTGTATTCTTGATTTATTCCATTTCTGTAAACATTTCTGTGAATCAAATAAATAAAGTGTTGTTCTTAATCTTCAAATATGAGTTGATTATTGTGAAATCTTAACAAGGGTGTAGTGTAGGATTTCCTGCAACTACAACTACCAACTCTACTATTCATTCTGTATACTCCTATGACTTGCTCTTCTTCTCGTTTTCTCATCCTCAGTAACTTCTTCTCATCTCCCATACAAAGCTGAGCAAACCATTCTTCTTTATCGCTGTCGAGCTCCACCAACAGCTTCTATCGATCTCCATGATCTTCAACCATATCAATCCCCAACATGAACTCCTCTATCACACCATAACACCGGATGCAACTCAAACTCCATTATTGCATCGTTCACTGGTTTCTCGACCAGCAACTAGTCGACCCCATCTCGACTGTCCTTCAACTCAACAGCTCATCGTAGTCAGATTCAATATAGCAGCAGCTTCTTCTTGGCAGCGATTAATATCTCCATCCTTCCATCAAGAATAACTCCATTAGCAGCAACTTGTTCTCTCCAGCCATCTCTGTTAACTGTCAACGGAAGTAACCTCAGTTCCCTGAACTGGTGGTCATGATGCTTGGTGAAGAAGATGCTGGTGGTATCCCTTAGTAAATTATCCAGTTGCCTTTAACATGTTTTGAATTCTGGCTTCCCCCTAAGTAAATGACCAGACTCCCTTTAGTAATTCCTTTGAATATTGACTACCCCTTAGTAAATTGGACGCCCCTTATAACTTCTTTGTGTAAACAGTTTCGCAACTTTGCTTTGCTTCAATCGCTCGTACACTTCTTCATACGACATCCGATCGAATCCATTCTTTCGCCATTGGCTTCGTCTTTTTGTCCTCTTCGAGATGATAGCAAGAACTCCAAGATTCGAATGAGTTCCACTTGATCTTTGGACCTTCTCCACTTGCGGATAACTTCTTTTATTGCACAATTAAGCGCAAATTCACTTCTTTTGGATGATTCACCTAGCAAAACATAAATAAAAGAGAACAAGAGTAATATACAATAATTCGCAAGAAACTAAGAAATCACTAGCATGGATTCGATACTAAATATATGCAAAATATTCAATTAACAAATTCCCCCACACTTGGATTTTGCTAGTCCTCGATCAAACTATCTAAAATACAACAACTCCATGTCGCCGAGGATACGGTTGTACTTAGCATGTGCAACAAGACTTTAAACCCCTAGGTGTCCCTAGTGGACTAGTTATAGTCTCATGAGGGCTTACGAGAGGTATACCCACAAAACCTACTCCAACTTCAAAGCGTTCCAGCTTCCCAAGCATCCAAAGAGATATGAGGACATAGAATATCTGCATGCTAGTAATAAGAAGTTAGAAATACTAAAGAACATATTCATTATTTAATCTTGAGTGAGAAATAACCACACCATAATGAGAGAAACACGTGTTTGAGAGCGATCAATAAGCATTTCGCCTCGAATTCTGCCTCACTTAACAGAGAGGCTTCCGCCTCTCTGTTTTGATTATATACATTTCAACTTGTCTGCATTTTATTGTAGATGAAGCCCACAATGACGATAATTGTGGTGTTATTGAGGAGTGTAACCCAAAAGGAAAAGAAATAGTTGTTGTACCATCTGATACTGACAGTGGTGATAATTTTAGTAGTTATGATTCTGAAGATGAAGAAGGTACTTTATCATTCCAAGGAGTTACAGAGGATGATGATCAGAAAACAGTTTTAATCAATCGGTATGAGCAAGTTTGGGGGCCACATGTAGAAGCTGCTGAACATGCGCTTTTGATGATGACACTGGAGAGTAATTTGTGGATGTTGATACAATGTTTGCGGGGATGGAGTTTATGGATAGGAAAGACTTTAAGAAGCACTTAATGTCATATGCAGTGAAGAACAAGTTTCACTAAAAGTTGAAGCCCAATGACAAAGAAAGGATCAAGGTTAATTGCAAGTATAACAAGTCTCAGAGTTGTGAGTTTTTTATTTATGCAAGTGTCAGAAGTCATGAACCTACTTTCATACTCAAAAATATGAACTTGGATCATACATGTGTGACTGAAGGTGTAACCAGAAACAGGATAGCAAGTGCAGAATTTGTAATATAGTTTTTGTATGATAAGCTGAAGAATGGAGACCCACTTCCAAGTCCTTTCAGTTTACAAGACCAATTCCACACTACTCATAATACTAGTGTTCCTTATCGTGTGGCTTAGAGAGCTAGAACTAAGACACTAGAAAGAGTAAATGGAAGTTATGATGAGTGTTACAGACTTGTTCCGGGCTTCTGTGATATGGTGGAGAAAACCAACCCTGGTTCTTTGATAAACTACACATTTGGAATGTGAGTTACATTTTTACATAGATTATTGATGTTAAGTTGTATTTATTTTCACTTGTTTTAACTCTGAAATTTGAATATTGATGGCAATGCTTATTTTATTGCAATGTTGATGGATGCTTTGAGTCAATGACAATTACTTTGGCAACACCAATAATTACTTTTGTAGTATTGATCTTTTACCATACCAACCATTCTATTGACCTTGTGTTTCAGCTTATTGATTTCAACTGCCTGGATTCTAACAAGTTTTAAAATTGTTGTACTCTCTTAGGCTGATTTCCTTTCTACTTCAGAATCAAATCCGTCAGTAAGATATCAGGGTAACACATATCAATACTTGTATGTTTCGTGGGACCCGATTATTCATCTATATGTGAGATTGACAAGTATTTCTCTTGAATAGATTTCATAGAAACAAAACTTTTGTCTCCAGTGATGCGTTTGTCAGAGATAATACTACTGTCCATAGAGTCAGATTGTTAGAAACATAGACTTATGAGGTCTTAAATGTGTTTTCCTGCTCTGATACCAATTGAAAAAGAGGGGGTCTAACAACCACACCCAATATTTTGTTTAGGCAATCCGTATGGACTAACTTCAATATATTTCCAAGAGAAACAACTAGACAGTCAGGCTCAATCAAAGAAAATACATCCAAGAGTTATATCTCTATTCCTCAATGTAATCAGCAAATTAAACAGATAGAAATCCACGAGCCTGATTATTATGAGAAACAACTTGAACGGTACCAAAGACCAATGTTCAAGTGTCAATCAATTTATACCAACAACCAAAGGTTGGATTATCTAATTGATTAAAATACGGAAAACTTGTGATATTTCAATTATATAAAAAATATATTGTGGAAAAGAAATAACACAGACACCGGAAATTTTGTTAACGAGGAAACAAAAAATGCAGAAAAACCCCGGGACCTAGTCCAGATTTGAACGCCACACTGTATTAATCCGCTATAAACTCTAGCTTACTACAAGTTAAATTTGGACTGGAATGTAGTTGAGCCCTAACCAATCTTACACTGATTAAGGTACATTCACGTTCCTTTTGCATCTGAATCCCAACATGACTATATGCACTTTATTCCCTTAGATGATCTCACCCACAACTAAGAGTTGCTCGGAACCAAAGTAGAAGACTTGATAAACAAATCTGTCTCACACAGAAAAATATATTGAATAGATAAATTTGTCTCCCACAAAAATACCTACGAGTTTTTGTTCTGTCTTTTGATAAATCAAGGTAAACAAGAACAAATTGATAAACCAGTCTTATATTCCCGAAGAATAGCCTAGTATTATCAATCACCTCACAATAACTTAACCGTATGTTAAAGGAACAAGATATTGTGGATTCAAAAAAAAATGAGACGAATAGCTTTGTGATTACTTTTTATATCTTACCTATCAGAGATTAAATCTTGAGAAAATCTTAGAGAAGATAATACTCAATACGATAGAACAAAGTAAAATCAGAATACGCAACTACAGAGAAAATAGTTGAGTCTGGCTTCAGAATCCCAATGAAGTATTTAAGTCATTAACCTATAATGGTTTTAGAAAAACCTAGGTTAAAGGAGAATTGACTCTAGTCGAAACTAGTATCACACATGAGGTGTAGATATTAGGTCTCCCGGTTGCTAGATTTCTCCCTTATATAGACTTCAAAATAGGGTTTGCGATCAATGTTACCTTGGTAACAAAGCATTCAATATTCACCGTTAGATGAAACCTGATTTAAGATTCAAGCTAATATCTTTCAACTGATAGATTGAACTTAGATTGTTACACACAAATGAAATTGTTAAAGCATTGCTCGGTCGAACTCACATGCGTTGCTATCCCAAGCATGTTTGTCAACATTAGTGATCAAAACTATACGTCTTTATTTTTAGTTTAGGGGTTTTTAATAAAATGCCCATGTGGGGAAATGCATTTAAGAAAATGCCCACATTTTTTTCAAATTTTATTAAATGCCCATCCCTTGACCATTTCCGTCCCGTTTTATTGAAAAAACGGCTAACAGCCGTTAGTAGACAGGTGGCAGTAAATTGGCCTTCTAAAAAGACATTCTAGCCCCTGAATAGTTTGAATAGACCCGAGTCAAAACGAATGGGTCAGTACCGAGTTCCATCGACTCGAGTCACTGCTGCTGTAAGAGAAAAAGTACTTCATCTTCTTCCCCAACAGTTATTTACATAACTCATACAATTACAACTCACAGTTCTTCAATTAAATAAAAATGGAATTAATTAGGAAAAATCACCTCCATTATCTCTTGCTGCATCAAACCAAAAAGCCCCAGTTGATACTAAAATTTCAAATGAAAATAACCCCAATTTAACACAATTCCTAAGTTTCTAACTTCTAGAGAAGCATATATTATTTAGATAAAACAGTATGAAACATGATAGAATGTTGTTAATTCAAAAATTAGGGTGATCTCTGAAGCACTTAGATACTTTGTCTCTTTACGTATAGGTATGTTAGCGAGTTAACAATCAAATCCACCGGAATTTCTATTGAATAATTAAACAAAATGTTGCAAACTCTTCTTAATTCATTCACAGATTGAAACAAGCAATTGACCAATTGAACCCAAAATTGAAACGTAAAATTTCGGTATCCTAGTTCCTGATTGCACATTAATCAAACACCTTATTTACAATTGAAAAGTTCAGAATTCTCTAACCTCAAAATACATGACCAATTTCAAAACAACCGCCATTACTATCTACTGCAAGAACACCATATCCCAATTTAAACACCATTAACCCTTTCACCACCTTCATACCACCACCACTAGAAACCCAAATTCAAACCCCCAACTGAAAACCCAACATAAATGCCATTGATTCCCCAAACTGAAAGTTCAATTCGATCTAACTAATCATTTCAAACAAACAAAAAATACTTGGTGTTGGTTAGATGTAGCTGGTGATGGAGACAGCATTGCCGATGAACAAGATATATAGCAAAGAAAATGAAGAAGGAAGAACCCTAGGTGTAGCCGATAAAGACGATGCAGCGAGAAATGGTAAAGAGGAGGAGGCGGAGATACCAAATAAGATCCTAGTTATTTGTTAAATGTTGAGATGCGCATTTTTTAAACACGTGTAAGAATATGGTTTCCTTAATCTTCAGCCGTCGATGGGCAAATGGGTAGATGGTCAAAGATGATATTCTGATCTGCTAGAGTAATGGGAAGATTTGTAATTGTGCCCATAAAAATCTCATCTCGTCAGATGAGAAATTGACTAAGTCCATGAGATTTTACTAATTTGGTGGGGTCAGACGGAAAACCAAACGGCATGGGAATTTAATAAATTTTGAAAAAAACGTGGGCATTTTATTAAATGCATTTACCCACATGGGCACTTTTTTAAAATTCCCTATAGTTTACTTATGACTAAGTCTCGGTCTAAGATAGTTAAGTATAGTTGAGATCCAGACTCCATGGTGATTATCTTACGAAGACGAAGAACTACTCAAGGAACCAGTGGAACTTCATTCGAACAAAAAGGTATTTGGAGAATTGAACTTATCTAGCACTCAAAAGTCTATTTATCTCCTACTCTTGAGACAACAGTCGTATAAGTATGATAGTTTTCATACATACACATTTGCTATTTCGAGCCGAGTTAACTCGCCTATCTTTTTCTTGAAATATGTGTTGGTAAGATTTCGCTTTAACCA
This sequence comes from Papaver bracteatum, assembly GCA_023529315.1. Lineage (NCBI taxonomy): Eukaryota > Viridiplantae > Streptophyta > Magnoliopsida > Ranunculales > Papaveraceae > Papaver > Papaver bracteatum. The sequence continues at coordinate 35,979 of JAJJWX010004530.1, forward strand.
CTTTTCATCTTTACCCGTGATGAAAGTCATGATGATTTTTCAATCTTGAAAATATTTGTGATGGCAATAGTCGATTCTTATGTCTAACGACTATTATAACATTATAGAAGAATGTTTTAATGATTGAAATGTAGAGTTGAGATCACGTAACCACCTATGGATATAAGCATATATAGTATGTTCACATATTAGTCTATAAGTCCATGTACCGGAAACCAAGTGCGTGGATATGTGTGCATGCGGTATTGGTGAAGGAGACAGGTTAGGTACGTGTACCCATACGCATACTGGTGGAAGTTCTTGTACCAAGAATTTCTGCTGAGTTTGTAGTTTGCAAACTAGTAAACCAGTCACCTTAGGTACGCGTACCCATACGTGTACCCACAGAAGTTTTCAACCGAAAATTTCTTCTGAGTTTGTGAACTCAAATCTGGTAGCTAAGGTACGCATACCCGTATGCATACACAAGCTGGTTATATTTCTCAAATCGGTTAGCTCATGAACTTAAAATAATAAATCAATAAGTAATGAAATCTTTGCAAGATGTGGCTATATTTTTCATCAATTGATTCGAATGAATCAAACCGATTTTTTTTTTAATTGTGTCTATGTATAAAGATCTAAACAATTAAACAACTCTTGAACTAGTTCTTATGAGTCATTTGAACTAATTATGAAGAAAATGAATATGTTTGATATGAAAGTGCTCATATGGCTAACCATTGGTAAACTATTTGTGAACCAACTAAGTGTACACGTTTAGGTATGGTTACTCAAACCTAAATGAATACATTTCATTTGTGTGTATAACAAGCTAAGTTTCGATCTAACGGTTGAAAGATATTAGCTTGGATAAATTAGGTTTTTCATCTAACGGTGAATATTGAATGCTTTGTTACCAAGGTAACTTAGATTCGAAACCATGATTTGAAAACTATATAAAGGAGACAACTAGCAATCAGAAAAACTAATACCCACACCTCCTATGTGATACTAGTTGGTTTGCTAGAGTCAATTCTCCTTTAACCGTAGGTTTATTCTCGAGACCCTGTCGGTTAACGACTAAAAGACTTCATTTGGATTGTGAAGCCAGAAGAAATTACTTCTCTTATAGTTGAGCGATCTGATCTTTCCATTTTCTATCGTAAGATTTCAATTGAATAATTGGCTTGAGATTATATCTATGATAGGGCAAGATAAAAAGAAATCACAAACATCTTCATCTCATCGTTTGTGATTCCATAATATCTGGTTTCGCTACCATACGATTTATATTATTGTGAGGTGATCAATAATTCTAGGATGTTCTTCGGGAATATAAGTCCGGCTTATTGATTAGTTCATGTTTACCTTGATTTAATCAAAAGACGGAACAAAACTCGTAGGTTTATCTGTGGGAGACAGATCTATCTATTATCGTAGACTTTTCTGTGTGAAACATATTTGTTTATTAAAGTCTTCGACTTTGGGTCGTGGAAACTCTTGGTTGTGGGTGAGATCAGCTAAGAGAATCAAGTGCATAGTATCCTGTTGGGATCACAGATGTAAGGAGCACCACTGTACCTTGAATCAGTGTGATATTATTAGGGCTCAACTACAGTCCAGACCGAAGTTAGTTTGTAGTAGGCTAGCGTCTTTTGCGGTTTAATACAGTGTGGTGTTAAATCTGGACCAGGTCCCGAGGTTCTTTGCATTTGCGGTTTCCTCATTAACAAAATTTCTGGTGTCTGTGTTATTTTTATTCCGCATTATATTTTGTTATATAATTAAAATATCACAGGTTGTATGTTGTATTGATCAATTTTGAAATCCAACCTTTGGTTGTTGATTGGAAATTGATTGATCCTTGGATATTGGTTTTTGGTACCATCCAAGTTTATATCTCTTGTATTTGATAAAGACTCGCGGATTTCTATTTGCTTGAGTATAGATCAAATCGAGAGAGAGAGATATATTAACTCCTTGATATACTTTTTATTAAGATTGAGTCTGACTGTCTAGTTGATTCTCTTAAAAGTATATTAGAGTTAGTCCATACATATTTCTAATCGAAAATAGTGGGTGAGGTTGTTAGACCCCCACTTTTTCAATTGGTATCAGAGCAGACAAACACCCTAAACCTTAGAAGTTTGTGTTTGTCCGATCCTCAAAAGCCTATTCCTATGGGAAATCTTGTTGGGAGGCTTGCTCATGGCATCTGTAATGCACACCAGAGTTCCTTAAAGATTGTTCGAAGATTATTCTGCAGAACTCCGGTCCATCATGATAATCTCATACCATCTAGAATATCGGAAAATCTAGATGTGAAGAAACGATCTAAGGAAAAAATTAAAAACTTCTCTGAAAGGAATTGTAAAAGTAAACATGATCAATGCTCAAAGGTATGGCCTCTCACAAGAGTTACTCTTAATCTCTTTGAGGAATACTATCATAAAGGATCAATTGACAAGGATCTGATTAGAGCGTTTGAAAATGTTTTAAAGTTCTTAGAAAAGCTTAATTTCATAAAGAGAATGAATCGTTCTGATAAAAGTTTTGTACCAGTCAAATCATGTTCAAATGATATACAAACTGTTCCCACCACTAATTTACTTGAAATTGATAAAAAGATTTCATGTCGAATTGGTAAAGGAACCATTTATCAGAAAAAGTCATTTCCTTGTCTTAAGAGAAAGAGCCCAAAGGATTCTGAGTTCTATCATTCTGATTTTACTCCTAATTCTGGACAGAAATGTCAACCAAAGAAGTTGCATGAGAAATTCTCTACATTCTACACCTCCTGATTTCAGGATTGGTTTCACCCCATTTGTATATAACTTGAAATGGGGAAAGTAACAGGTTTACTTTGTTTATGTATTCTTTTTCTTTTGTGATAAAATCTTTTCAAAAAGATGTTGCATGTATTCCTTCTTAAATACTGGTTTTCCCCAATATGTGTACCTCTAAAAATCCTACTTTCCTTTTTTGGCTCGCGGTTCGTGTAAGGGTCCAAGCCCATCTATGGGTATAAAAGAAGTACGGGTACGCATACCTTTCTTCCTCCCTCATCAGTTCGTGTTCGTGAACTTTTAGGGTTCATGTATTTTTTACATTAAAGCTTGTTGGAGAACAATTTATGAAAGGATTTCTAAAGACAAAAATCAAGTAAGTAATATCTTACCCACTCCCTTATTTCCTTCTAGAATCATGAAGAATGTTAAAGGTTAAAATGTTTTTTCAAATAACCTAGGTTCTACATCCTCCCTTATTTCCTTCAAGAATCATGAAGAATGTTAAGGGTTCAAAAGGTTTTTCAAATAACCTAGGTTCTTAATCCTCTTCTATGGATATTCCTATTAAGCAAAATTCTATTAGGATTAGATTTGTGAATGAATCTGTGGCAAGGTTTTTGAAAAGATTTATTCTACTGGGTTTATTCTTGAAAAGAAATTGGATGATGTTAGTGGGTATAAGGAGGATTTATCTTGCTTTGAAAAATTCAAGCTTGGAAACATCTTTGATGGTCTTGATGAAGGTTTTGATACTCTTACTAGAATTTTCTACGTCAACATTCATGATGTTGTTCTTGAAGACATGGAATTCAAGACCATGGTCAATAGAGAAAGGATTCTAGTTAATAGAGAATTTATTTCAAAGAATACTAAAATCCCTTTGGGTAATTTTTTCCTGCCTAGACCAAGTAATGAAAGACCTTCACATGAAACCATTTCAAATGGACTTTGTGGTAAAAGTGTTGTGTGGAATTGAGGAAAATTTCCTACTAATCAACTAGATTTTCCTATAAAGTCTTTCGTAAAATTGGGTATTTCTAACCTTTGTCATTCCACGATTTAGAATTCTCGTTGGAGTCGTGAGTTTACGGAATTAGTATATTACCTTGTGATGGAAACCAAAGGTCTTGACATTTGTGGATTCATTATTTTTTTAATGTTAGACATGACGTCCATGGATAAGAAGTTAGGCTTCCCATGCTTAATTGAGCGCATTTGTCGCAACTTCTCCATTGAGCCAATTGGGAACTCCATTGGAACCCCCAAGCTTGTTCGACCGTGTACCTTCCGTCGAATGAGGAAATATGAATGCAAGAGGCAAAGGTGTGACACAATTGATGGCTCGAGTGATTCTTCTATGAAGCTTCTTCGCCAAATTTACATAGGTATTTGTAAATTGAATACCAAAGTAAATTGTGTTCAAGAACAATTACTTGTGATTGCTACCAAGTATCCCGATATTAAAGAAGACATGGACAAAGTCCATTCCACCTTAATGACCTCCGAAGATGAAGATGATGAGTAGTTTCTCTTGCTTCTTTATATTGGTGTTAAATTACTTTTGATTTTTTAGGAAGTCTTCTTATAAGAATTTTTATTCTTGTGTTTTTAGGAAGAATAACTAGAGTTTGGAATAGCCATTATTGTGATTACACGTATCTATGTCCAATATTTTCATCTTTGTTTTTAGATTTATTTATTTGAACTCTTAAATTGTTTGGATATGATTTTTGCAGTATTAATCTTTATGGTTTTATATATTACAATATGTTATGGGATATGTGTGTTTGCGTCCGTGAACTATTATTGTCCCATATGATGTCAAAAGTTATCTTGTTTATATGTCGAAATGCAAGTATTGATACAAGATCGTTGAACTTTTGACAAACAAAAATTGAACCTACTATGTCATTATGAAAATAATTGATGGAAGATATGATGAATTTTTGTTTACGAGGATTATGACTATTGTATGTCATTGTGCAAACAGTGATGAAAAATAGGATGAATCCTTGTTTATGCCGCAGTATTGATCTTTCACTGATCCATATTTTATGTATATACTGCAATGCTCCATACTTTTTTCTTGTGTTGAGCATAAAACGATTGAGTTAATCATTATGGTTAACATAGTCGTAGCTCCGTAAGTTCTCTTATGTCGAGCATGTTCAATTAAATTGATCACTTTTGTGTTTAATTTGATTGTATATTCCGATTAAATTAATCATGGGTTTTCTTGTGGTTAGTTTAATTGAGAATTTTGGATATATAAAATCATTTCTTATGGTTTTTGGTGTCCAATATTAAAAGTAAGGTCGCTCTTGTTGTTCTCCCTGGAATGACATCAAATGGGGGAGAGTTCTTTTGAACTTGCGCTTAATTTCTATATCTTTGTGGGGAGTGTGGCTGTGTAATTTTTAGGGGTTATCTTGTATCTTTATAAAATCCTTGATGAATGCATTTAGCTTCTTATTTATGATTGCATCTAAACAAAGTTGATATGTACTTTTCTTTGGTCTTGCGGCGTCTCCGTGAAAATTTTATTAGGATCTCGTTTTCGTAAATTTTCCAATTTTATTGACAAAAAGGGGGAGAATTAATATGTATTTGACACTACAAATACATATGGTTTTCGGACCATCATTTAAGGGGGAGTAGTTTTCATGTTGAGACGAAAGTATTGACTAAGGGGAAGTGATACATATCACCATAGTATTGTTGTCGAAGTTGTGATATAAGTACTTTGATGTTGTGTAATAATACTGTGACACTGTATAACAATGATCGATAGCTTTTATTTTCTCATTGTTATGGATACGAGACTTCAACAACTATGATGTTGAACTGTACATCTAAGGAATTATGGGAGTACTTGGAAAAGACGAACTTTTCGAGTAATGTTGAAGCACCAAGGAGATCAAGCATGTGGACGAGAACCTACAAAGTTATATCTATTTTGTAATCCATATGTATTGATAGTTTTGTCACTAAAATTGACAAAGGGGGAGATTGTTAGAGCATTGCTCGATCAAACTAGCATGTTTTTCTATCTCAAGCATGTTTGTCAATATTAGTGATCAAAACTGTACGTCTTGATTTCTTGTTTACTTATGACTAAGTCTCGGTCTAGGATAGTTAAGTATAGTTGAGCTCCAGATTCCATGGCGATTATCTTACAAAAACGAAGAACTACTCAAGGAACCAATGGAACTTCATCTGACCGAAAAGGTATGTGGAGACTTGAACTTATATAGCACTCACAAGTCTATCTATCTCATACCCTTGAGACAACAGTCATATATGTATGATAGTTTTCATACATACCCATTTGTTATTTCGATCCGAGTTTATTTTTCTCGATATATGTGTTTGTAAGCTTTCGCTTTAACCACTTTTCATATTTACCCGTGATGAAAGTCATGATGGCGTTTCACTCTTGAAAATAGCTTTGATGATGATAGTCGATTCTTATGTCTAATGACTATTATAGCATTACAGAAGAATGTTTTAATGATTGAAATGTAGAGTTGAGATTATGTAACCTCCTATGGATATAATCATACATAGTGTGTTTGCACATTAGTGTGTAAGTTCATATACCGGAAACCAAGTGCGTGCATATGTGTGCATGCGGTATTGGTGAAGGAGACAGGTTGGGTACGCGTACCCATACGCGTACTGGCGGAAGTTCTTGAACCGAGATTTTATGTTGAGTTTGTAGTTTGCAAACTAGTAAACCAGTCACCTTAGGTACACGCACCCATACATGTACCCACTGAAATTTACAACCGAAAATTTCTGCTGAGTTTATGAACTCAAATCTGGTAGATAAGGTATGCATACCCCTACGCGTACTCAAGTTGGTTATATTTGTCAAATCGGTTAGCTCATGAACTTAAAACAATAAATCAATAAGGAATGCAATCTTTGCAAACCGTGACTATATTGTTCATGGATTGATTCGAGTGAATCAAACCAATTTTGTTTTAATTGTGTCTAAGTATAAAGATCTAAGCAATTGAACAACTTATTATGAGTCATTTGAAATAGTTATGAAGAAGATGAATATGGTTGATATGAAAGTGCTCATATGGCTAACCATTGGTTAACTATTTGTGAACCAACTAAGTGTACACGTTTAGGTACGGTTACTCAAACCTAAATGAATACATTTCATTTGTGTGTGTGACAAGCTAAGTTTCAATCTAACGGTTGAAAGATATTAGCTTGAATAAATCAGGTTTTTCATCTAACGGTGAATATTTAATGCTTTGTAACCAAGGTAACTTAGATTGCAAACCCTGATTTAAAAATTATATAAAAGAGACATCTATCAATTGGAAAAACTAAACCCCACACCTCCTGTGTGATACTAGTTGGTTTGGTAGAGTCGATTATCCTTTAACCGTAGATTTCTTCTTGATACCCTGTCGGTTAATGACTAAAAGACTTCATTGGGATTGTGAAGCCAGACGAAACTACTTCTCTTATAGTTGAGCGATCTGGTCTTGCCATTTTCAGTCGTACGAGTCCAATTGAATAATTGGCTTGAGATTATATCTCAGATAGGGAAAGATAAAAAGAAATCACAAACATCTTCATCTTATCGTTTGTGATTCCACAATATCTATTTTCGCTACCATATGATTTAGATTATTGTGAAGTGATCAATAATTCTAGGTTGTTCTTCGGGAATATAAGTCTGGGTTATTGATTAGTTCTTGTTTACCATGATTTTATCAAATGATGGAACAAAACTCGTAAATTTATCTGTGGGAGACAGATTTATCTATTATCGTAGACTTTTCTATGTGATACATATTTGTTTATTAAAGTCTTCGACTTTGGGTCGTAACAATTCTTGGTTGTGGGTGAGATCAGCTAAGGGAATTAAGTGTGTAGTATCCTGATGGGATCAAATACGTAAAGGGCACAATTGTACCTTGAATCAGTGTGATATTGATTAGGGTTCAACTACAGTCCAGACCGAAGTTAGTTTGTGGTAGGCTAGCATCTGTAGTGGTTTAATACAGTGTGGTATTCAATCTGGACTAGGTTCCGGGGTTTTCTGCATTTTTAGTTTCCTCGTTAACAAAATTTCTGGTGTCTGTGTTATTTCTATTCCACATTATATTTTGTTATATAATTAAAATATCACAGGTTGTGCGTTGTATCGATCAATTGTGAAATGCAACCTTTGGTTGTTGATTGGAAATTGATTGATCCTTGGATATTGGTCTTTGGTACCATCCAAGTTTATATCTCTTGTATTTGATAAAGACTCGCAGATTTCTATTTACTTGAGTATAGATCAAATCGTGAGATAGAGATATTAACTCATTGATATACTTTTTATTAAGATTCAGTCTGACTGTCTAGTTGATTCTCTTAAAAGTATATTAGAGTTAGTCCTTACAGATTGCTAATTGAAAATATTGGGTGAGGTTGTTAGACCCCCGCTTTTTCAGAAATATATTTTTATTTATATATGGGTAATCGTACCTAAACGTGTATATTGACTTGGCTCAATAATAGTTAACCGAAGTTAGACATATGAACACTTTCATATCAACCTTGTTCATCTTAATCACAACTAGTTCAAATGACTCAAATGAAACTACTTATAGAGTTGTTCACTTGTTTATATTCTCATAGAAGTATATAAGACACAATTGAAGCAAAATCGGTTTTGATTCACTCGAATCGATTCATGAACATTATAGCCACGGTTTACAAATATTGCATTCTTTATTATATAAATGGGTACGAGGTGAGGATTTCATCCTAAAGAACAATGTTTTACATGTGTTCTAAGGAAGTAAGTTCATAAACTTGTTTGTGAACTGAAAAGGAAATTGCCAGGTGTTATTGGTTTTGTTATTTATTGCATATCATATGAACAACCAATATGTGTGATTGAGTATAACCGCTCACAACTTGTTTGTGTTCTTGGTAGAACTATTCAAAAAGGCATGACTTATGTATTGGTATGACTTTTATTAGTGAAACCGATCTTATGTAATCACTTGAGATGGTATGATCGGGTTTGTGATTTTATGTCTGACCAAATATGGGAAAGGGGAACCGATCCTAGTAAGAGGTGCAGTACATCATAAATGGGAACGATCCTTGCATAGGGTGCAACAAGGTTTATAGCAGAAAGGGGAACCGATCCTATGGACATGTGCAACACGTTTTTAGACAAAGGGGAACCGATCCTATGGACATGTGAAACACATATAAGTTAGATACCATATATATGTGGGGAATCTATCCTAGTACCTAGTCAACCGAATTTTGGAAATCTAGTGTGACTATGCACAATACTCACATGGAAGGTAGAACCAAAACTTGTTTTTGTAGAACCGTTAAACCCATGATTATGATTGAATGTTTGTTTGATCAATCATATAGTTCTTGAAAGTCAGATGAACCAATTTTAAACTTGTTTGGAAGTGTGGAAAATCGGTTTCAAGATTATAAGTGCGAAAGAGAACTTACAAAGTAAAGATGTCGACATACTTTGAACACGTGATGTGAATATTTATTTCTTTAATTGTTCACAGTTATTCCTCAATAGCTAAGGGAAGAGAATCCCAGGATCGAAACATAAGTAAGTTAAGAATCTTTTAATTAAGGTAATTAACTTCATTTTGTAGGGAAATATAAGAATTAGTAATATGCATTTACTAATTAGATTTTCCGAGAGATTTCGATCATTATTTTTGGATTGAGCATTTCCAGGAATTATGGAAACCGAAATTGTACTTTAAAGAATATTTTCGGTTTTGGAAATTCCTTGGTATCCAAACTTCCTTTTCTATAAATACTTGAAGTTTTCCTTTCTAGCAAACTAATCCTTCGTAACAACAGACTTCCTCTTTTGTTGTTGTTACTGGTGTAGCCACCTGATAGACGCATTTATGTGTCTAATTTGTCCTCAATATTTTGTATTGTTAGCACTCATTTTTCGTACTTATTATGGTGTATTATATGTTTGTAGGTATTTTGGGAAAATAAACATTTTTGGAAAATTCGGCTCGAAAAGTTGCTCGGAGCACCCCCCAGAGGACATTTGCTATACGGACTCCCACTTTGGATAAGGGGCATCCACGGCTATGTGTAGCCCAAATTTGTCCTCAGCACCACGGCTATATATAGCCCAAATTTGTCCACAGCACCCATCTGCTATTCAGCACCTAGGACGTTGGTTAAGGGCTAACCATCTTCTTCATTTCAAAAATTATGTTTTGGCGGGAAATATTTGGTTTCAATGGCAGAACTAGGGTTGCGAATTTGAGCTTGTTTCAGCGAGACTAAAGAGCTGGAATTGATTGGGTTTGTTCCTCTTGGCTAAATAGGGCTGGTATATGCCTTTAATTCGACTAAGTTTGGTTGGATATTCGGTTTTGGGGAAAACAGGGTTACATATTTTTCCGGGAGTTTCTGTGAAGATTTTTAGGGAGTTTTGGCGAGATTCAATCACCCCAATGAGTTGTAGTCTCTATGTTACGGTTAAACAGAGATTCTATGGTCTTTATAATTACTAAAATTTAGCTGGATATGTTTCCCAACAAAAAAGGAGAGGTTAGTTTTCTCGGGTTTTCTGAGAAAGTTTGGGCAGAGATTTACTTGGAGATTTTCATGGGAAAGGCTTTGTTTGGGCCTGTGATGATGAAACAGGTCTGGTAAATCCTTTGGTTTTGAGAAAATAGCAAAGTTTACGTGGATTTAAAAAAACAGAGAGGAATATTCTCTCGTGAGATATTCTCAAGATTATTGTTATTCTTGGTTGATTTGGGCGTGGCTGAGTGTGTCTAACATCATCAACGACGAGTAAGAAGCATGATGGGAGTGTTCTAGCAGAAAACCAACGCGTGAAAAGGAGAAAAAGGAAAGATATTATTGCCGAGATTAATTTTCTTTACTGGCAAGTTATGGAAGATATTTTGGAGTTATGAGGAGTAATCCTTGGTCCTGACGAGTATATATAGCGTATTTGTGGAGCAGAAAAGGGATGGAGAGTTTGGGAGTAGAATAGAGCGGAAGAAATCAAGTGGCAGAGTCGTGTTCATCTTCAGCAGAGAGGTGAAGATGAAGACAGACTACAGTGGTAGTCTGTCGTTTATAAAGTGACATATATTCTCACCATTTGCGACTGTTGTACTGCGAAAGTTTTGATCTATAGTTTTCTTGTAACACTTCTTTGTAACAGCAAGTTGTAACACCTTCCACCGTTACAAACTCGGTTCTTTTATTAATTTCTCCAATAAAACACCTTTTGAGCAATGAAAAATTCCTTTGAGTGTGTTTTCACCATATGGAGATAGACCCCAACACTGGGACGATGGAGGAAGCCGAATTCCATACATGGGTAATTTTAATTAATTATTTATATGACTTTTGCAATAATTAAAATTGACATATGATTTTGATTAATTAGTTGTCATTTCATTAGATGGGTCATGCTTGCTTAGATGTTTAGATGTCCCATGCTTAAGATTTACAATTGATATTTTGAGAATCTACCTTTGCAAAAATAAGAGTCCATGTTGTTTTATTTGTTGAGCGATAATTGTTAGAAGAATTAATATTTGAACCTTTCGTTATGAGTTTGGCGGAATCCTGAGTCCCATCACCTCTCCTCATCTTGTGACAATATTTAGTGTACATATTTTTCTTTTATTTTAGTTTATTAAATCCTTAAATCAATTCCAACAAGTCTGAGTGAACGACAACCTTACTACCACTTTCTACAACATTATTGAGATCACATCAATTTTTGTCGCCGCCGACGCGGACTTGTGTATAGATTTGTTTTTAGGTTTATTTTATTTTATTTTTATTATTTTTGTTCCTTTTTACGTGTTTTGGTTTTTTCTATTTGCTTTCAGACTTGGTGCGGAGCTAATATAAAAGAGAAAGTGTAGAAAAGTAAAGCGAAGCCAAAGAAGGAAATAAGAGAGAAAATCCAAAGGAGTAAAGAAGAATATTTTTGTATTTAGTTAATTTATTTTTATTATTTTAGAAACTGTAAATAGGCTTTTATTTTTGTAATCTTTTATTTTTGAACATTTTTATCTTTGGATTTTATTTTTGGGACATTCTTTTGGACATTTTTTTAAAACCCTAAGGAAGGGTTATTTTGAATATAAACTGCACAGGGAAGGACGACAGTTACGATACTGTCTCGGCCCCTCGGGTTCATACACTAACATAGGAGTCAGTGGCCCGAGTCGACTTTAACGGTTCATCCCCCGTCTGGAATGGGAGGTAAGATTTCTAAACACCCGCGAATCCCTTGTCAGCGGGTTTACTGAATGATTTTGTATGCATATATGTTGTGGTATTGAAAATGGCTGCTTTAATTTCCTAGTAAAGTGCAAGGCCTGGCCATACAAGATAAGGGTTCGGATTTCATCATCGTTCTCTTCTTGCCCGCCTTAGGAAAATAATACCAAACACGAACCTAAGCTTAAAATACTAATTAGAACGAGACCGATAGGGTAACGAGCTTAATAGGAAAATCATTCGAAAAATATTGGTTACTCTTTTAAGCATACTTCGAAGTTCATGATGGTTTCTTTAAGTTGAATGCGTGACTGCGCCGCCTTGTAATATGGTGAGGCCTTGGGTATCAAATCTCCATGAAGCTTCCCTCGCCTCGATTCAACTTACTTTGACTTGGATTGATTCCAGAGGGGTTTGCTTAAATTGTAACGAATTCCCTTTCGAAGGATTAGAAGATGGTCTAGAAACAATCTAAGTGGAGCCATCATGCTTTTTTTTTTGCTAGAAATCAGCAGGTTTGTTTTGGTCGAGTCAGCCTTGTTTGTGCATGTGTAGAATTCTCTTGCAGTTAGAATGTCAAACTGGTATTATAACAGCCAATACAATGATTATCCGACTGATTTTCAAAATGGACATTACTTTGACCATAGTGTGAATAGTGGTTGGGAGCATCCACCTTTTCAAGGTTATGGTTTATACCATGGTGAGCCTAATTACTATTCGCATACCCACCAGTCATATGAACAAAACAATCCTTCTATTTCTCTAGGAGAGGCTTTCAAGAGTCATTCTTTATTTGTGAAGGTAATCTTAAATATTCCAGACGAGTCCCTAGAGCGGTCAACTAGGATATCTTTAGAAGAGACTCTTATGCAATTTACTGAAAGTACAAATAGGATTGTCGAAAAACTTGCTCGAAATAATCTTAATTTCCAATACAGTGTTTCCAATAATACCCATGAAAATGAGGATATTTATTTGCATAATCAAGATTACGAGGTTAGAAATGGTAACACTACTTGTTTAGATGAGGTTCAACCATTTTCATGTTATGATTATGATGAGGATAGTGTTGATGAAGATTTTAAAATATGTAGGCATAGTGATTAGGAATTTGTTACTCCAATTGAGCTTAATAATGATAATGTTTCTAGTTCAAATCCAAATAATTTTAATAATTATTCACCTATTCAAAATGATGAGGATTTGATTAGAGATACCCCTGTTTTAGACGATATAGTATTTCCTTTTGATTACGAAGCCAATGATGGTTTAGAGGAACGAGTATATTTTGAGTCTAGTGATTTAGAAACAATAGACTTAGAAAAAGAAAATGAACTCGTAGAGATGAGTGAGGATGTACCTGACTTAGAAGAATCAATTGACCATTTTCAGGAATCAGATGACCTTGAAATTAGGGAAGTTGTGACTAGTCTTTCTAGAGACACTGAAAACTTTAAGTTTGGGGGTGATTATCATTCTCCATGTGCTTTAAATCTTATAAAGGTCCCTAACTTGGGACTTGACATACGTGCCTCAACCATTTTGAAAGATTATCTTCATACACTTTTTCCTGAACCTAGTTGTGTCCATAAAGAAGTTCAGTTGTTAGAAACCCATCATATGGTTGATGTGGTTAACCTAGGCTATGATTAGAGGTGTCAAACAGGCTGGTCCGGCCTAGCCTACTTTTTCTCGACCTGGTCTGGCCTGCGGCCTGGCCTGAATAAGCCCATCCACTAAGTTGGCCAGGCCGGCCTAGCCTGATATACAACTAAGACAGCCCAGCCTGGGCCTGAATCTGGCCTGTATTATGTTGGGCCGGGCCTGGGTAGCCTGCAAAGGACAGCGTAAAAAGTGAAAAAGTGAAAGTAACACTTTTCCTGAAACGGATGGAGTATTTTATAGTACTTGCTGCGTGATTTATTTGAACTCACGACCTCAGTTTAGTTCGTTCAACTGTCTACCAAATGTACCAACCGTGGTGTTGTCGTCAATCAAAGTATCAAGTTTATTATCAAAGTTACAGCCTCTCAAGTTTTATTTCTATTTATACCGTTTCATACAATTATGCGCTTATGATATACGAATAAAAATACAAAGACATGCCAGTTCATGCTTACTACAATAAGTTACAGATTTTTTCAAACATTTATTATGCCAATTAAAGGACTTAATAAGGAAACTATGAAAATTAAATTGATTTAAACGTTTATAAACTATCATTTTTATACTTATATGTTGTTTGACCAACTTTTGGAAACCGTTAATTTTATTAGGTTTATCAACAAAAAAAAAAAAAAAACTATTTAGACTTTAGCAATAAATATTTATTAGTTATTAACACGAAACACCAATGACATGAACGGTAGATTTGAAAATTATAATTCTAGTAATCTTTACGTTTGTTTTAAACATATTAGGATGTGCTATCAATCACAACACAGCTGCCTTGGACAGTTGGCAAGGTACGTGTCCTTGTGGCATTTGGATCATAGGTTCGAATCCTCCTGCTGTTTACTTTTTAGTGAAATAAACTAGGGCTGTCAATGGGTCCGAGTCCTTCCGGGTATCACTGGACCCAGAACCGGACCCTACTTTCAAAAGTCGGGTCCAGTTCCTAAATTTGTGGGCCCAGAACCAGACCCTTTAAAAACCCAAGGTACCCGTCGGTTCCGGGTACCCATTGGGTATCAAGAAAACTATAAAAAAACTTGATATATTTCTCTTTTTGGCTTGAATTTAAATTTTTTTACAAAAAATTATTATTGTTTCTTCATTAATGTACTAAATAAATATTAAATGTAATAAAAAATGAAAAATGAAAAAAAAATCTAAGCCAAAACTAACAAAATACATATAGTTTTGCTAAAAAGATGAAGTAAAGTTAGAATAACCGGGTACCCATTACCCTGCGGGTATTACCCGTTAAGATTCGGGTCTAATCGGGTAATTACCCGTCGGTTCCAAAATTGTTAATGGGTCCAACTTTAGGACCCAGAACCGGACCCATTTCTCTAAGTTCCGGTTCCGGGTCCGGGTAATGGGTACCCATTGACATCCCTAAAATAAACACCTTGTACGATACTTACCCATGCCTTAACAGGCTAGTTCGGCAGGCCTTCGCTGGCCCAGGCTAAACCAGGCCAGGCTATGGCAGGCCAACAGGCTGAAAAATTGAGCCCAGCCTGGGACTGTCTTTGGCCTGGGCCAGGCCTGATCTACTTAAAGCACGGGCCAAGCCAGGCTTTATCCTGCTAATACAGGCCTGACCGTACCATGCTCGGGCTGGCCTGGCCTTTTTGACACCTCTAGCTATGATACCACGATTGACTTTGTTTTCTCACCAAAAACCTTCCTTCCCAATTGTGGGAATTTATGAATTTCAGATGTGTCAGTTATTAAGTTTTGAGACTAAACCTAATTAATTTAGAAAATTATGGTCGACATATTTGCTTAAGAATGACCACTACTGTGGTCAACTGTGTGAGTCAAGTCTGATTGACTTAGAGGATCTGATTATTCGGAGTTATTGTTATGTGCTTCTAAGTTCTTAATTGAGTATTTCCAGACTCTAGAACCTGATCTTCAGGATCATGCCTTTGAGGAAATCCAGGCGATGAAAGCTTTTTATCTAGACCCTTTTATAGAGCCTGAACCCGAACGACAACTAGATGTAGTTGTCTTAAAAAAATAAATAGATAAGGGTATGTTGGATATCTTCCTGGTTTGTTGCAGTTTCCTCTTCTTGTGGTTAGAACTTTTCGATCCAGATGACCCGCAGTTATTCCGGCTGATGCTATATGATTCTTCGAGGTGAGTAATCTCTTCCATTGTCTGGCTGAAGACTTTAAACTATGCACTTCTTGGGAGGTAACCCAATATTCTTGTAACACGGTAATATCTTTCCTTACTCTTTTCTTCAAGTGGTAACAATTTCTCCTTGTTCATGCTTTTAATTTCATCTTTAGAACATTGAGGACAATGTTAGATTTAAGTTTGGGGGTATGGGAGAAACTTTTTAGCTGCACTTTTGAAACTTCTAGCGTCACATGGTATCCGGTTAGCTAAGTTTACATACTATTTCTCACCGAAAAGATAGAAATTGGAATGCTAGGGATAACAACCTATTGTGACATTAGAGAAAAAGACATTGAGATCCTTGAAATTCAGGAGAGAACTTGTTCCTTTTAGAGGGAAACCGTGATGGACTTAACCATCCATGATGGAAAGGAAAGTAGGTCAGGAAATGCCATAAAGACAAAGCAACCTCACAATGTAGTCTTAGTTACTGGATTACAACTCTCTCTCAGTAGAAACTTATCATCATCAACTCGCGGAGCGACATCAAAATCTATGAAGAAATTTGAAGACGTTTAAGGTTTAGAAGCAACAATAGAAAAGAATAATTCAAAAATCAAAGTTGAAGACTTAGTTACAAGAAGTTATAAGAGCAAATTATATAAGTTGTTGGAATTCATGATACCAAGACATCACGAGTTGCGAAGATCCAAGTTTTTAAAGTCCTTTTCTCATGGCCATGTAAATTTTTGTCTTGTAATTTTTGTGAATTAAAAAAAATAAATAAAAAAAACACAGAAAAAAATTATCGTTACGTTCTTTTTGTTCTATAATTAGTTTTTTGTGCAATAAGGCCATATGGAAGTAGAATTTTTTATGTCAAGCAAGAAATCAAAGAGGAGTTAATTGTCAAGGTTCTATGAGGTTCGATAGTTTATCATCCACAGTTGAAGACCGAAGAAGACGTTGTTTCTACTGAGCACTATGAGAGAGTCGAAGAAAGATACATTTGGTTGCTTTGTTAGTCCGATTTCAATATGGCACAAGATCTTTCTAGCACTGGTTTAACTCATCACACGTAATTAGTCCAGCTGTGTAGCAGATGTCCCTCTCATCTTTTTCTCTCTCCTAATCTTATCCAGATGTAAATCAGCAGACGCATCTGACAATGTTTATCTAGCTATGTATCGGATATCTCTTTATCTAGCAGTGTTGCGGATGTGTCTCCCTTTTTCTTTAGTCAGCTTTAGAGATGTCACCTTTTCTTTGGCATTCTAGTTACTTGGAGATAAGTTGAGAATATGTATGTCCTCATAGATCTTTGGATACTTGTGACCAATTAGAAGTCATGGTTTTGTGAGTACACCTCTGGTAAACCCTCCCGAGATTAACTCGGTTTTATTTTTTATTAGTTTTGCTCGAGGACTAGCAAATAATAAGTTTGGGGGTATTTGATAGACCCATTTATGTGTCTAATTTGTCCTCACTATTCCGTATTGTTAGTACTCATTTTTCGTAATTATTATGGTGTTTTATATGTTTGTAGGTATTTTGGGGAAATAAACATTTTTGGAAAATTCGGCTCGAAAAGTTGCTCGGAGCACCCCCAGAGGACATTTGCTATACGGACCCCCACTTTGGATAAGGGGCAGCCACGGCTATGTGTAGCCCAAATTTGTCCTCATCACCACGGCTATATGTAGCCCAAATTTGTCCACGGCACCCATATGCTATTCAGCACCCAGGACGTTGGTTAAGGGCTAACCATCTTCTTCATTTCAAAAATTATGTTTTGGCGGGAAATATTTGGTTTCAATGGCAGAACTAGGGTTGCGAATTTGAGCTTGTTTCAGCGAGACTAAAGAGCTGGAATTGATTAGGTTTGTTCCTCTTGGCTAAACAAGGATGGTATAGGCCTTTTGTTCGACTAAGTTTGGCTGGATATTCGGTTTTGGGGAAAACAGGATTACATGTTTTTCCAGGAGTTTTTGTGAAGATTTTCCGGGAGTTTTAGCGAGATTCAATCGCCCCAATGAGTTGTAGTCTCTATGTTATGGTTAAACATAGATGGTATGGGATTTATAATCGCTAAAATTTGGCTGGATATGTTTCCCAACAAAACAGGAGAGGCTAGTTTTCTTGGGTTTTCTGGGAAGGTTTGGGCAGAGATTTACTTGGAGATTTTCATGGGAAAGGCTTTGTTTGAGCCTGTGATGATGAAACAGGTCTGGTAAATCTTTTGGTTTCGAGAAAATAGCAAAGTTTACGTGGATTTAACAAAACAGAGAGGAATATTCTCCCGTGAGATATTCTCGAGATTATTGTTATTCTTGTTTGATTTGGGAGTGGCTGAGTATGTCTAACAACATCAACGACGAGTAAGAAGCATGCTGGGAGTGTTCTAGCAGAAAACCAACGCGTGAAAATGAGAGAAAGGAAAGATATTATTACCGAGATTAATTTTGTTTACTGTCGAGTTATGGGAGATCTTTTGAAGTTATGAGGAGTAATCCTTGGTCCTGACGAGTATATATAGCGTACTGGTGGAGCAGAAAAGGGATGGAGAGTTTGGGAGTAGAATAGAGTGGAAGAAATCAAGTGGCAGAGTCGTGTTCATCTTCAGCAGAGAGGTGAAGAAGAAGAACAGATAACAGTGGTAGTTTGTCGTTTATAAAGTGACATATATTCTCACCATTTGCGACTGTTGTACTGCAACAATTTTGAGCTATAGTTTTCTTGTTACACTGCTTTGTAATAGCGATTTGTTATACCTTCCACCGTTACAAACTCGGTTCTTTTATTAATTTCTCCAATAAAACACCTTTTGAGCAATGAAAAATTCCTTTGAGTATGTTTTCACCATGTGGAGCTAGACCCCAACACTGGGACGACGGAGGAAGCCGAATTCCATACATGGGTAATTTTAATTAATTCTTTATATGACTTTTGCACTAATTAAAATTGACATATGATTTTGATTAATTAGTTGTCATTTCATTAGATGGGTCATGCTTGCTTAGATGTTTAGATGTCCCATGCTTAAGATTTACAATTGATATTTTGAGAATCTACCTTGGCAAAAATAAGAGTCCATGTTGTTTTATTTGTTGAGCGATAATTGTTAGAAGAATTAATATTTGAACCTTTCGTTATGATATTGGCGGAATCCTGAGTCCCAGCACATCTCCTCATCTTGTGACAATATTTTGTGTACATATTTTTCTTTTATTTTTGTTTATTAAATCCTAAAATAAATTCCAACGAGTCCGAGTGAACGACAACCTTACTACCACTTTTTACAACATTATTGAGATCACATCACCACCTATTCGGAGAGGAGAGTAACCTAATTAGGAGAAATCTTTTACGGCCGCTCAGTTAAAAGTCTTCTTTGGGATTGAGAAGCTCTAGCGTGTACCGTTGGTGGGAAATTAAATAATTGCGGTTTATCTTTTGTTTTCATTGATTTGATTGACTAACGGTGGTTGAAATATGATTGCACCTAGTTTGTTTATGCTTGAGAATCTTCACTTATGATATAATATTCACTCAAACTAGTTCAGAGTTTCGACGGGGGTCTTTAGACTATTATTAGTTCTAAAGACGATCTTGTGATAATCTATTGTTAACAGAATCCTTTCTATGTATGATGATCACAAGAGATTCAAGTGATTGTGTGCAGTGTTTTTTTTGAAGATTTAAGAAGATTTGAAGACAAAGAAGATATTGAAGATCTGACTTGGGTTTATAATATTTTGTGTGCACAATACTTGTTTCGGTAAAAGAGGATCCAATTAATAATCGGTTTATCCTTATGGTAGATTGGATTGGTTAATTGAGTAGATCGACATCAACATAATTCTTTGGATTAAGAGTGTTATTGGCTTAATCTTAAACGATTACATCGGTAATTGAACATAAAATAGATCTAAGGACCTGACTAATGAGTTTATGTTAAGATAAACGGAAGAGCCTTTGTCCGACTCATATCACTTGGTTGAATAGAGTTGATACCAAACCAATTTGTTATTCCTTTACTGTTTGGAATATGAACCAAAGGTTTTGTTCCAAGTACGTGACTTATTTATAAGTTGGAGGCGTGGGAATACAGACGGAACTAAGTGAACTATAGGTTTAGTTGCTTGGTCTCAACTATACGAAGTTAGGTGTAATTTTATATAGTGGCTTAATCCTGAGAGTATTCAATTATGGACAAGGTCCCGGGGTTTTTCTGCATTTGCGGTTTCCTCGTTAACAAAATCCTGCTGTGTCTTTTACTTTATATTTCCGTATTATAATTAAAGTAAATCACACAAATGTTAATGCATATTTACTTGATAAGCAATCCTATTGTGTTTGGTTAAGTCCGAACCTTTTTATCAAGTAACATACTTCATTGTTGTATTTTCTCGATCTCGTATCCATAGGCGATCACACGAAATGTGAACCGATTAGTTGTATTGTCTCGACTCAGTCCATATACAATCACTTTCGGAGAAAGGACTTATAGGTAGGAAATTTTTTAGATTGAGGTATATTTGGGTACCCTCGCCTTTTCAAATAGCAACTGAGACAAAAGTATGGCTATCCTCAAAATCCGAACTTATGCAACCCGAATTGTAGCCTAGATTATTATTCACCTCATAAGTATAAAACTTGTGGAATCAACAAAGTATGAGACAAAGAGACTTTGTTGATTATTATTTATCTTGATTGATAGAGAAAAGCTCTGTAAACAATCAAGATCAAGAAACTCAAGTTATCAAGATAAAAGATAACTGGACCCGGCTTCACGAATCCCAATGAAGTCTTTGTAGTCGCTAAACCCTAAAAGGGTTTATGGAGAGGATGACTCTAGATACAACTAGGACACACCAAAAAGTAGTGTCAGGATTCAAAGATCCCAGTTTCCAAGAGTTCCCCTTATATAGACTTCAAAGCTTAGGTTGCTTTACGTTTAAGCTAAGATAGCTTTGGAACCAAGCAAACAATATCCACCATTAGATGAAAGCTTTGAATCTTAATCATATATACAAGCTATACACTATGGTTAGGTAAACTGTAACCGAACCGTGTATAAAGACTATGTTCAACATGGTTAGCCGAAACTAGCTGATTTGAACTTAAAAGCTTTACACTCATTTCCATGTTCACTAAGACATTAATATTGAGTCACGATTATGTGATAAAATGAGTATATTGTTAATTATAGAATTAATCAAATGCAAATTACTTCACAAAAATAATTTAATCGCAATTGAATCATGATCGACATAGTTTGTAAATGTACAAAGTACAATTACTTGAAACGTTCGTGAATCGGCTGAGTCACAGTACGCGGACCGGTTTGTAAACTTATATGCAATTACCGAGTTCCGGAGTCTACAGAACTTTTCAGTTCATAAATCGGTTTGCAAACTTATGCAATTACCAAGTTCCGGAGTCTACAGAACTTTTCAGTTCACATATCGGTTTGCGAACTTTGAACCAACTCAAAGTTCCGGAGTCTACATAACTTTTTAGTTAACGTACCGGTTTACAAACTTAAGACCTTTTCCAGTTCCAGAGTTCATAGAACACTCATCTTGCGTACCGGTTTGGTACTAAACTGGTTCTAGAAAATAAAACTGTTTTGGCTCACATATGGGTTTGATTATTTTAACCCGGTTCCCTTACCACAGTTCCACAATGGTTTGTATATGAATATACATACTTATCCGGATCACGTAACAAATATATTTTTCCATGATATACATACGAATATGCATATCACACAAATCTGCAAGTCGATATATAGCTACTCCGCTACGTGTACGAATACATGTAATACGACTTTAGACATATAACAGTTTTCTCAGTTTGTAAGACTGATAACACTGTCTTGTATTCTGAATATAGTAGTTCTATATTTAATTGTCTAAATCAATTCGAAACATTCCTGAATAACAACAATGACACATATCACTGTTTCATGTTATTTTCGAATGATAAACTTGAATCAAGATTTGGTTCCGAACAATAAATTGTTCTCCACCGAATTTGATCAAGTATGAACAAATGTTCATTAAACTTAGTCATTATATTTCGAGAAATTCGTAAACTAAATAATTAGTTCTTGACTCGAAATTCTTGTCTATGCAAGACAGTCTAATTATGCAACAATCATCTCAAGGATAGAAAGATGAATATAATTTCAGAAATAGGTGGTTCAGTCTTCACTTACCTTTTGTCGATGAAGTTATCCAAAAGCTTCGGTTGTTCTTCGCCTTCAAATGGTAGAACGCAAATGATGACTGGCTTGTTTCCCAACTCCACTATCCTAGACCGGGACTTAACTAATTGTAGACTAAAAATCAAGATATAGTTTTGACAACTAAACTTGACAACAAGCTTGATATGGAAACACTTGTGAGTTCGACCGAACAATTAATGCTCCAACACTTTATATAGATTGGAAATAAATAAATTCTGGTTAAACTCTATTTCTTATTCCTAATGAAACTAGACGACCCTGATCCTAAAAAAAACTCTTTCAAGAAAAACCTTTCAAGGAGGCCTAAATAAACGAAATATTCAAAGAAAATCTACTGAACTTCTATTTGCTTCGTAACATACTTTCCTGAAGAGAAGGCTTATGCAACAACTCTGCAACCGTCCTCTACCTGGATAGGACCAGATTCTATCATATTCCTTGACATAATAGTTGAACATTAGCCACAAAAACATAGAGGAAAGAAGAGAGATAAACAACCACGGAAAATGATCTTTCCCCGTGATAAGATTCTATAAAAAATTAAAAAGAGAAACTATTATTAACTTTAACCTACTCCCTCCGTCCCTATTATATAGGCGGAGAAGTAGTATTCTCTTAGAATAAGAAAATTTTTAATTTTCATAAATTTCCTCTTACTTTCCTAATTTATCCTTCCCTTGTTTCAATACAAATATTATTTTATTTATCTCTATCTCACATGTAAACTAAATTGTATAATACTCATGCATCATTAATAGGGGCATATGTGAAAAAAATGACTTTGAAACTGGAGCTCCGCCTATCTAATGGGACTAGAAAATTTCTAAACTCCGCTTATATAAAAGAGACGGATGGAGTACTAATTAGGGAGGTCGAAATGAGCAACTCCGTAGTCGGTATTAGAGAAGTACATGCATTTATGCTCATCTATGATTGTTTAAGCAATGGGTCCTAACTTCAATCCTGGTATCCAAGCTAAGGAAACCTAAAATTTTATTTCCTTACATTGGAAATTGCATATTCTCTTACGACATTTAAATTTTATTGAAAGTCTTATTTATCGTTTTTAGAAAATATCAATTCCATTTTTGCCCTTAAATATCAATTTCATAAATATCTCATTTGTTTTTTCAGGCTTAGCCTTTATCCTATTCTTAGTACTATTAGAGATATGCACTTAATTGTTATGATATACATGCTATATGAATAAAGATAAAGACATAGGTAGGAAAAATCTTCTTGGAATTAGATTTCAGCCTATTTAGCATGGAACAATAAATTCCAACATTCCATGTTCAACGGCCACGGCAGAGAACCACCATTTTCCCAGAAAAAAATACACCGTTTCTCTCTTTGAAAGTTTTTTTTACTTTGTTTACTTACATCTCAATTATGGGGCTAAAAATGTTTTTACTTTGTTTTTTTTTGCATGGTTCATGGAGAACTATTTTTATAATTAAATATCCAATTAATTGAATAGCATATTAATTGAGATGTAATTTTCAGTCAACTAACTGAAGTTTGAATTTCATTTCACTTATGAGTATATATTTATGTATTTGTTCTTTCGAGGATTATATACGCATGCAGTGGATGTTATGTACGCAGTACGCGGTTTCGTATTTAAATTTGATTGGCGGCAGTACTGGGGGCGCCAGATCATATACGCGCCAGGCGATCATATACATATATCCATACCTAGATAGGACCTCAAGGTCCTTAACTGTATATGATGCATGGATTCTGATCAATGGTGGTCATATCATTCACCTATCCTTTCATTACGTTGACTAATTTTTTCTATTTATACAGATGAATAAGAGAATATGGCAAAACTGGATAGAATAAATTCCCAAGAATTTGGGCTACTAGGTATATATATACTCAACTCAACCAACTATATTATTCTCGACTCAACCAACAATTATTCTCAATTATTGACGATGGTATTAGAGATACCAGTCTCTTTAAAAGAGAATTCCTGTCTGGTTTGTTGTACACTAAACCGCAAAATTCTCATAACTTCTTCGATTGTATTATGAAGACAAACACTTCTTTTCTTTTGTTTGCTACGCTGTTAGTTGTTGTTCTAATCGGCACCTTGACTTTTGAGGTTTGTGATGGAGCTCTGCATGGAAAAGCATTGAAGCTGAAGTTTTACGAAAAAACTTGCCCCGAAGCTCAACAAATAATAAAGACTGTTGTAGAAGACAATGCTGGATTTGACCCTTTCTTGGGTGCATTGCTGCTTAGAATGCATTACCATGACTGCTTTGTAAGGGTATGTATGTATATACAGTTTTTTTGTTGTTGCTGTATTGAAGTTTTAAGTTGCAATACATTTCCGGTTAACTTTTTCTCCTTTTTCTTTGTTGGGTTTGTAGGGATGTGATGGATCAATACTGCTTGATCCAACAAGTAAAACTAAGCAAGTAGAGTTACAAGCTGAACCTAATTTATCTCTACTTGGATTCGATGTAATCGACGATATCAAAACTCAAGTTGAGGCGGCGTGTCCACAGACTGTTTCATGTGCCGATATCGTTGCATTAGCTGCCCGTGACGCTATCTCAGCCCCAGTAAGCTTTGTTAGTTGTCAAATTATATATAATTGCATTGCAATTTTAAAAAACTAATATTCCCTCCAGCCCTACATGATACATCAGCCAAATTTGAGATAGAAAAATAAAAGTTAGCAATGAATTAGTTCGCTACGGATGTATTTTACATACTTTTTGGACACTTGATGTCTAGCATCACGAAAGCTTGTTAACTGTTCCAAATTCAACAAAAAGTGTCTCAAATGCTTGCACCATAGACAAAACCGTTCCAGATTAATGTAATGGTTTGTTGCAGTTCGGAAGACAGATGTGGAAGGTACCCTTAGGGAGAAGAGATGGAAGGGTTTCACGTGCATCTGAAGCGATAGCCAATTTACCTTCTGCTTCATCAAACTTCAGTGCCCTTCTGCAGCTCTTTGTTCATAAAGGTCTCAATCTTATTGATCTTGTTGCTTTATCAGGTAAATGGCAGTACCGCACTTAATTATGATCTATATATACGATATGTACAAATTTCTTCAATGCAATTTCGTTCCGTTGAAATTATGAATCCATTATGATTAATGCAGGTGCACATACTGTTGGAATTGCACATTGCGAAACAATATCAAGAAGGCTCTTCAACTTTACCGGAAAAGGTGATACAGATCCATCTATCGACCCGACCTATGCGGAATCCGTGAAAGCACATTGTTCTGCCAACAGCAAAAATATAGTGGAAATGGATCCTAAAAGCTCGTTCTCTTTCGATAACCACTACTACAAGAATCTAATTCAAAAGAGGGGTTTATTTGAGTCTGATGCATCACTTGTTGGAAACCCTTTTTCAGCTAAGTTAGTGAATCAGTTTCAAAATGCTGATGCATTTTTCTCTCAGTTTGCTAAATCAATGAAGAAGATGGGAGCTATGGATGTACTCACTGGAAACCAAGGAGAGATTAGGAAGAATTGTCACCTACGTAATTAATTGATGACTTCTCTAATTAAGTTATCTGTACACGCGATACTATTATTATTATTATTTTGAAGCATAATGTGCAATTGTATACATAAGCATACGCGATACCATTATAACACTGCTTAGATTGACTACTTTGTTTTTTAGTTGTATAAACATGTTTTAATGTAAAAAAGAATAAAATTTGAGTGATTACCCGTTACATATTCTTCAAATTCGTGTTTACACATGAACAAAATCAAAATACATGTTTACACAAATATCTAGGTAATTACGTATTTATAACCAAATATAAGGGTTTTTTAGTCTTTTAATTAATTTAGTGTTCCATTTATAACCTTACTAAAACATTACCCATTTTCTCACGATTTTTTTTTATTTATGCAGAAAATGGGACACGATTTCCATTTTGTGTTGTGGTTATTCTAAGTTATTTCCTTTTTTGTAGGGAGTTTAGTCATGTTGTTAGGTTTTTTTGTTCGCAGTTTAGAAGTTGTTACCGATTCTTATGGAGTAAACCCTATATCAAAGTGATAAATATCAACTTTGTTCACGTAAGCATAGTTCATAGAAAATATCACTTTCGTTTTTGCACATTCTGATTTTGGATTTTTATTGTCACGGTGAGAAAATCAAACTTCTGTGAAAAAAGTCTGCTCCAACATGTCACATTCTGATTTTGGATTTTTGGATTTTGGATTTTTGTTAGAAATCTGCTCCAACATTTCAAAATTTGGAAGAAAGAAAAAAGTCTCGTTCTATCAGAAACTCAGTTAAGTCAAATATGTAAAAAAAGACAAATATGCCCTTCTGAAGGATGCGCATGTATTTTTTTTTTACTTGCTTAATATGAATGGAGTTTTTTTTTATTTTTTTGAATGGAAGAGGAGACTGCATTCTGTTTTTGGCTTGCTGCATATCTGATGCGCAGTGGTGGCGCCAGATCATATACATATATATATATATATATCCAAACCTGGATAGCACCTTGATATTCATGTATATCATCATGATGCATGGATTCTGATCAATGTCACTCATCCTGTCATTCACCTATCCTTCATTGAGTTGACTTTAAATTTTCTATTCTTTAAAACATTATGCATTTCGCAAAAGAGAACATGGGCTTTAAAATGGAGAATCATTTCCCATGATTTAATACTCAACCGAACTCAACCAACAATTATTCTCAACTATTATTGATTATTAATTAATATTATAGATGTAATCATCAGTTTTCTATAAAAGAGAATACTTGTACCGTTGTACGTCTTAGTGTCTTAATATATATGATCATATCACCGAAAAACAAAATTCTTACTCCATTGTTTTCTAGTAATGACGATGAAAACAAACACTAACTTTCATTTGCTTGCTACATTATTAGTTGCCGTTCTATCTTTTGAGGTCTGCAATGGAGCTATAAATGGAACAGCATTGAGGCTGAAGTTTTACAATGCAACCTGCCCCAAAGCTGAAAATATTGTAAAAACTATTGTAGAAGAGAATGCTGGATTCAATCCGTTCTTGGGTGCATTACTACTTAGAGTCCATTACCACGATTGCTTCGTTCGGGTACGTATATACTCGAGTTTTATGCTGTTTTTTTGAATGTATAGTAAAATGCATCACTAGTTAACCTTTTTTCAATTTGTTCGGTTTATAGGGATGTGATGGATCAATATTGCTTGATCCGACAAGTGAAAGTGAGCAAGTAGAGTTACAAGCTGAACCTAATTTATCTTTACTGGGACTTGACGTTATTGAGGATATCAAAACCGAACTCGAAAAGGCCTGTCCACAGACTGTTTCTTGTGCAGATATCGTTGCATTAGCTGCCCGTGATGCGATTTCAGCCCCAGTAAGCTTGTCAATTCTCTAATTTATCTTTACTGTGACATTTTTAAAAAATGTACTTGCACCATAGGGACAAATGGCCTTAGTTGCATCTTTTGTTTCTTTATTGCAGTTTGGAAGACAGATGTGGGAGGTACCATTAGGTAGAAGAGATGGAAATGTTTCCCTTGCATCTGAAGCGATACCCAATTTACCTTCTCCTTCATCAAACTTCAGTTCCCTTCTACATATCTTTGGTAATAAAGGTCTCAATCTCTCCGATCTTGTTGCTTTGTCAGGTAAAACGGCACTTCGTTATGATCTACACCTATGTATAAATTTTGTCAAAGAAAGTTTGGTCCGGTGAAATTAATAATTTCATAATGATCAATGCAGGTGCACATACTGTCGGAATTGCGCATTGCAATGTCATAGCAACAAGGCTCTTCAACTTTACAGGGAAAGGTGATACAGATCCATCTATCGACCCAACTTATGCGAACTTCCTGAAAACACGATGTTCTGCCAACATCAAAAATATAGTCGAGATGGATCCTAGAAGCGCGACTTCTTTCGATAATAATTACTATAAAAATCTCATTCTGAAGAAGGGTTTATTTGAATCCGATGCATCACTTATTAGTAACACATCTGCAGCTATGTTAGTCAATCGGTTTCAAAATGCATCAGTATTTTTCACGGAGTTTGCTAGATCGATGAAGAAGATGGGAGCTATGGATGTACTTACTGGAGGACAGGGAGAGATCAGGAAGGTGTGTTACCTACGTAATTAATTAGCTCTAGTCTGTCAAGCTTTGAAGTCGTCGTAGTGCATGTTGTACCATCCATTTGCTTATAAGGCATGCTTTTTTATTTGTGATCATGTGGAATTGTGGACTATAAAAAACAAAAATATTGAAATCGTGTCTTGATGTGTATATAATACCACAGGAAAAAAATGATTTTTTTTTCTGTTGATTTATCCCCTATTTAAAAAAAAAAAAAAAGACATTGATTAACCTCTCTCGCTAGTGGTGTGAAAGTTTGTTTTTCTCCGCGCAAAAAAATAAATTTCCTTAAAAAACAAAGAGCGAAGAGAAGGGAAATTGACCATTGAGGTAATTGAATTATTGTCCCTCCTTTTGATGGGTCTTCACAAATATCCCTAACAAACTTTACAAATGTCCCTGATAGCATAATTGAAATTTTATTTAAAAAAATTATTTTGATGATTTCCATTTTTAGCCCTATGTGTTTATAATTCATCTTCTTCTTCAATTCTGAGAAGAAACTTCATTCTTCTTCTCTATCATCGCCACCACAAACCAACACCACCAGCTCCGCCGTATCTCCATCGCTCCCACGACATCCACAATCTCTATTGCCGCCACCACAACCAGTATCACCTCCTCCTCCTGCACAATTGATTTATATCGTTTTCCTTTTGATTCAGCTACAAATCTAGCAGCTGGTGATGCATCAACCAGAAACTAATCTCTAAAACCTAATCTCGAGCATCAAAAACGTTAGATTCATTTCGATTTCGACTGAATTTGACTTGAAAACCCTAAAATCAATTACATCAATGTTAGTTTTTAAAAATTGTTTTCATCGGTTGGGAAGAGAGACAATAAAAAACTTCATCAGTAACTGGATCTAAAGATTCAGGGTAAGTTCTATGTCTTATTTTTAATTCTAATTACTTGGTTGATGTATTGAAATTTGACATAAACTCTTTTGTTGCTAATTTAATTTCGAACATGATACGTCTGTCTTGAGTTATTAATGTGAGGAATGATTGTCAATTGTTTCCTTTTGCTCGTTTAGATTCATGAATCATGAAGATTAATCTGGTGCTTTTAAACCCGGATTTGACTTTAGGGAGTTTGTTGGTTGTGGATGTTGTTGTTGTGGTGGTGGTGGCAGGTGGTGTTACAAAGGTGGTGGTGGTTGCTGTGTTTACATTTGGTGGTGGATGTTACGTCATTGTTGTTGGTGCCTTTTATTGTGGTGGTGGTGGTGGATGTTGTTGTTGTGGAGGTGATGGTGGTGGCTTTTGTAGTAGTAATTCATGGTGTGTATGCTACTAATTGGATTTAGCTTTTTAATTTGTTGGTATTGATGGCGGTGTTGATAGTTATTCAGAGAATGTTTTTTTAAGATGATATTTTTGTTTCATTTGGAGGTGGAAGTGGAGGTGGTACTCGTGATATTATTGAAATGGTGAACATTTGTTGGATTCCAGTGAGTTACACTTATACTCAAGTTATGTTTTGGGTACAACTTAATCATATTCATTTTTTTTTTCTTTCATAACATAACCAGATACTTGGCGTACTCTTTTACACACAGAGACATACTTGTCTTTTTTGCTTATGTACCTTTTCACATTTTATTTGGTCCAATTTACAAGGTGGAAGATCTCTCATTGGAATCGCGGGATACTCGTCAAACTCAATGATAATGAAAGGAATTGTTCAGAGGTAACTATTGTCCCTAAATGTCATCTCTTTAGAATTATGATTTGAGGACCAACATACCTAGTTTAATTGTTAAGTTACCTTTCGACAGTATGTCAGTCTTGGGACCAAGTCCCGTAGTGTTTCTAGGCGTACAAGTAGAAATTGTTCCCCTTTATGGTGTTGAATGAAATATGGTTGTTATCTGAGATGAAGCAGGCAGTGATATTGGATCAACTATGGTTGTTGATCCATATATTTTGGATCAACTATGGTTGTTGATCCAACTGCAATGGATAAACATCCACTGTTGATCCAACTGAAATGGATAAACATCCATTGTTGATTCAACTGAGATTGGTTTTGAAGATGGTCTTGGAGGTGTTGGTGTTTATGAAGCTACATGTAATGAAATATGGTGGTTATCTGGGTTGAAGCAGGTACTGATATTGGATCAACTATGGTTGTTGATCCATCTATATGGGATCAACTACTGTTGTTGATCTTTTGAACTCATGTTTTGTAGATTAAATCATGTAAATTTGTTCCAATATTGAACTTGTGGTGCAATGGTAGCATGACTGACTCCATGTCAGATGATGCGTGTTCGACTCACGCCAAGTTCACTCCATTTTACATGGATCAACTATCATATATTTTGGATCAACAATGGAATTTGATCCATGTAAAATTGGATCAACTTCTACTGTTGATCCTTTTTTCTTGGATAAACTAGATAAACTTCTACTGTTGGTTCTTTTTTTATTTAGATCAACTATTGTTGTTGATACAAAAATATTTGAACCGGCGGCGGCGGCAGTGACGGTGGTGGTGGCGGCAACATACTAGTGGTGGTGTAATTGTGGCGTTGAAGGAGTGGTGGTGGAATATTGATGGTGGTGGCGGTTGGTAGGTGGTGGTTGTTGAACGGTGGTGGTGGTGGAATGGTAGTTGAATGTTGGTGGTGGTGGTGGTGGTGGCGGTGGTGAAGTGGTAGAGGAAATTTATTGCATATTGAAATAAAAAAATATATTATATAGTTGAGGGTATTAAGGTAATCTAATATTAAATGGATAAGGTTATAAAAAAGTAGGGACATATTTATTTTTGTATAAGGATATATTTATTGGGTGTCAAAAGTAGGGACATATAAATAATGTACCCTTGCCCATTTGTTGGAAAGGTCCGGGCAGGGACAAAGTTTATGAAAAGGTTACAAAACTATGAGATTTCCACTCGGTGTACCTGGTGAGTCACTGTTGGCCAGTTTATTCCAAAATTACCCTCTGAGGTTATGTTAATTGACAGGTGTGATTCCCACTCGGTGTAATACTGCTATCCCTATTCTTATCATTCTTCTTCTTCTCTGAATCAAATTTCTTTCTTCTCTGATAATTGTAATACCGCCAGGATGCTTCTTTCCCCTGATTAATGCACATAGATATTTTAGTACAGGGCATTGCACAGAAGTGTAAACAGTGCCCTCTGCAACCCACTTCCATCTCCATTTCACATTCATCTGCACCGCTACACAACATTCTTCTTCATGTAACTCACATCAATACTAGTTCCCCTGTATTTCTATACAATTAGAACCAATAACCTTCATTTACCCAACTAGGTTCAACTTTACTAACATCTCCATCTCCATCTGAATTTATAGCACTAGTTTCATCTCGCAATGAAACTATCGCCAGGAAAGCTATTACAACATTCAACATATAGGCAGATGGCTGGGTGCATCAATACCAGATGCTGAAACACCTAAAACAATCCCAAACCATGAACACTCAGTGTGAAATTCAAAGTCTAAACACAATAAGGTCATCCAAAGTGTAACTAGGATTCGCAATCACATAAACAAGTACAACTGCATGCACGAGAAATATTTACATTAGCCATCGATCTTATTTTCACCAAAGATGTAAACTTTATCTAAAATCCATACTAAAAATGCAGAAAAGAAAAAAAAAAAAAGTAAAAATATTAACAAGATTTTACCCTTCTCTCGACCAGCTGGATTATTTTTTCCAGTACAGTAACATCTTCTCCTTGTTTTTTTTGTGCTTCAATCCTCTCATTCATGCTCTTAATCGTCCAGTGCATAAACCCAAATCTTCTTCATGTCCTGCTCCTAAAACCCATCCTTAATTTCATCTTCGAACTCATATTTGAATCAAACTCAAAAACTTTAATATCATATTCAATCTTCAACCACTCTACAGCTTTAATCAAACATCAATTAAGAACAAACCCAACTTCCAACTTCTCTTATTCGTCCTCAATTGAACCCTCAAATTCAATTTGCAGAAACCCTAAACTTTCCTCTCTTCACTACAATTTGAAAATCACCTACTAAATCTTCTTATTATTTATCAATAATGAAATCCCATGAACAATAGAAGAAGGAGAGAAGAAGAATAGAAGAAGAAAGAAATCAACTTCTCAATTAGGTTACTCACTGAATCGCTGGAGCAGAAGGAGAGAAGAAGAATAGAAGAAGAAAGAAAATATGAGATGAATCCAGGATAGTTAACATAACTCGACCAGGGAGGGTAGGTCAGGAATAACCCAGCCTTGCTTAACTCACCGGGTACACCGAGTTAGAAACGCATAGATTTGTAACCTTTTTACAAATCTCGTCCCTGCCTGGACCTTTCCACCAAATGGGCAATTTGTATGCCTTTCGCTCAAAAACAAACATATCACCAAAAAGAGGCACCAAAATTTCGGAAAAGAAGATAAAAAACAAAAAACAAGAAAAGTAAAGTAAGCTCACGAAGGAGTAACTCGGAATCTCCGACTTAAAAGCTCCATACACAAGCTCTAGCACAAACTATCTAAAATCCTTGCACTCGGGAAAAAAAAAAGGTTAAAAAAAAAAAATCTCAAGCGTTTTACAGCATCAATTTGGCCATCAGAGTCGAAATCTCTGGATATCGTTATCCTCGTTTAGGGGCATTTTCATCTTTGGCTGAGATTCCACGTGACCCTCCAATAAATAGACTCTTACATATATAGCACTTGTGCAAGTAATTTAACATGGAGAATTTAGGGGCCAACAAAACGGATTTAGGGGCCATACTAAAAGACAAAAAAGGTCACCCAAACGTAAAAAGGGGTCATCCCTTAACCGATTAAGTCGTATTGCCGAAACTACCCTTACACATTCGGAAATTAAGACCAAAATTATCTTCCGAATGTTGTGTATTCGGGAGCATATTGCTGCCACTATCCGGGGGGTTCGGGGGGGCATAGCCCCTCTCGAAAATTTCTTGGTTTTGATGTTCAAAACCTATTTTTTTTGTTCTAATCAGTCCACTTCCGGCACAGTAACCCAATTTTCGAGCATGTTCAAAACAGTCATTTTGAAGGTTAGTCAACACACATTTGGAGGTCTAGGTTTATGAAATATCTTCCGATTATTGCACGTTCAAAACCAGAAAAATCTTCATTT
This sequence comes from Papaver bracteatum, assembly GCA_023529315.1. Classification (NCBI taxonomy): domain Eukaryota; kingdom Viridiplantae; phylum Streptophyta; class Magnoliopsida; order Ranunculales; family Papaveraceae; genus Papaver; species Papaver bracteatum. The sequence continues at coordinate 69,366 of JAJJWX010004530.1, forward strand.
TTCCCAATTTCTAATTTTTGGGCCATCGTATATTCGGAGGTTTATTCAAATGACTTATCCTCCGAATATGACAGGTTCAAAACCAACCACGCCATGGCTCTAGGCGGTTCCAAGGGCCATTGTAGAAGGTTAGCCAACACACATTCGGAGGTCTAGGTTTATGAAATATCTTTCGATTATTGCACGTTCAAAACCAGAAAAATCTTCATTTTTCCCAAATTCTAATTTTGGGGCCATCGTATATTCGGAGGTTTATGCAAATGAATTATCCTCTGAATATGATAGGTTCAAAACCAACCACGCCATGGCTCTAGGCGGTTCCAAGGCCATTGTAGAAGGTTAGCCAACACACATTCGGGAGTAAAATCTTTTACTTATCTTCCAAATGTAACAATTACAAAATCTCCAAAGATTAGTGTTTTTCGAAATTCATAATTTTGGGCCAATATACATTCGAGATTTTGTCAAGCCAAATATATCCTGATTGTTACAATCGAAAGATAAGTAAAAACTCTTACTCCCGAATGTAAAGTGGCCCAAAATTCTGATTTTCGAAAAAACTCATCATTTGTATTTTTTTGAATTTTTACATTCGGAAGATAAGTTAAGGATGATACCTCCGAATGTAAAGTGGCCAAAAACTCCAAACCATATGCACTGACCACCATGGAACCACCACCGAACCATCATCGAGCCTTGGCACGTCGAGGATTGAACCACTACATTCGGAAGATAATTTTGGTCCTTAACTTCCGAATGTGTAAGGGTAGTTTCGCCAATACGGCTTAATCGGTTAAGGGATGGCCCCTTTTTACGCTTGGGTGACCTTTTTTGTCTTTTAGTGTGTCCCCTAAATCCGTTTTGTTGGCCCCTAAATTCGCCAGGTAATTTAGTCTATCATTCTTTTTCTTTTTGTAATTTGTGATAGTACACAAGAAAGAGCATCTTATTTTTCGGTTGGTAATTAGAGCAAGGGTTATCAAATGAGCGTTAAAAACACTCATTCACTTCCAAATCCGGTGAGACACTAGGTGGAGAGTAATTTTTGGACCGTGGGAATGCAGACATAACATACTTGAATTTATTTCAATCACTATGTTAAGCCATCCATGGCTAGTCGTATGTTGTAAATTGCATACACGCTAGTTAACGGCCGATAAAAATTAGCCAATAAACGATCAATAATGGTTAATTGTCGGTTCAGTTGCGAAGGGTTAAAATGATAACTATGTTAAGTACCTAAAATCATTCTAATACAATTTTTGAGAGAAGCAGCTATGGAATGAGAACTCTCATTTAAATTCAATTAAAGAGTTTGATTAATTAGGTGCTACTGCGAGATGAGAACTAGTCTGCTATCACCCATACTCATTTATACACTCCTTCACATGAAGGAGTGAGTGCAAGTGGAGACTGGAAGATTGAAGATTAGCCTCTTGGAAAAAAATTTGCTTGAGCGGCTGATCATCTGCCTCTCAAGCATATTTTCATCACTTGAATATATTTAAAACTCTTTAACGCAGACCCTACTGAAGTTTTAACAATATTGTTAAAATTCTTTGCAAAATGAAAATGAAAATACACTAGAGTTTTATTAATACTTCTGATATCTGGTTCGGAAGCATATTTTCTATAATGTTCGCCTTAGGAAAAAATCCACCATCAACACCGGCCAAAGGAAGGCCATCTATAGGATGAAAAATTGCTTCCTTACCCGTCACAATAAATATGTAAAAATATTAAATCAGTTCTTTGTTTTTTCAGTTTTAATAAATTAAGATATAATCACTTAATTGATCAAGAGTTTTATTTAAATACAACCAAACAAACAAGCTTCCCGTTCAAAGTGCATCAAAGTATTCACTCACTCGATCGGGTTCAATCAAATTTCCATCGATTTCAATTAATTTTTTGATAAGTCTGTTTCACCAGGATAATCAGTGAAATTATACTTCAGTTTATGTCAAATAATGCAACTGCGAACTTGGCCCATTAGCTCAGTTGGTTAGAGCGTCGTGCCAATAATTTTTGTTTTTTCTTCTTTTCGTGAGGTTTTGGCCTAGTCCCTTCATTCATTTTTATTACCTTTTAATAAAGTTCTCCTCGTCAGCTTTGCTTAAAAATAAAAATAGTAACGATAATACAACCGCGAGTTCTTAATTGTGTTATTAGAATTTAAAAGGACGCCAATTTAAATTAATAATGCAAAACAAAACACAGTTTCTAAACCCGGTCCGTATAAGGAAGAGGGGCTTTTGGGCCCAATTTTCTTTGAGTCTGACAACTGACCCTTATATATTTAGACACAATCCAATTGTTCTTTTCTTTCGCTCTGCATCTTATACTGTAATGTTTTTCAGCTCTATCTTTATATATCGTTCTCTACTTTGAAATTTTTTTTCTTATTTTTTTGAAAGAAAGGATATATTTTCATCGGGAGCTCAAAGGAAAGAATACTAAGATTTGAAAAATAGAACAACAAACACATACAACTGAAAATAACAGGATACCAATTACACAACCAATTTTCGCTCGTGAACCCATAAGATAAATTCCCTGGACGATCTCAAAAATTAATATCCAAGGAAAACCTAGAGTGACTCTTTCGAGATCTGAATTCCAACGAGAACAAGTCTTGTTTGTTTTAGTTTTTAAAAACTCAACAAGGTTAATTATTGAATCACTTGCTTTTACTTTAATTATGAAAAACATAATTATAATGCGGAAGTAAAAGTAAAGAAACACTAAAAGAGGAAAATGGCAATGTAGCAGTAAAATCGAGGGGCGTCGTCCCGTATTAAACCGATATAGACTGAAAATGAGAGGGTACCAAGTACACTACCGAATTTTTGTTCGAAAACTTGTATGGATAAACTTATCACAATCACTAACATGGATCAACAGTAAAGAGCCGATACCTGATATCTAGTAATAATCGGTATTCAGTAGTGGAATTCACCAAATAGAATATAAGTATTGATTTGTCCTTTCCTAACACCGAGGTATTTTCAGCACAATCGGCTCCAGAGTTGACAGAAAACTCTGCAGTTAAGCGTGCTCGGGCGGGAGTAATCCATGGATGGGTGACCATCCGGGAAGTTTCCGCTGGATTACCGCAGCGATGCCCGTTTAAAACCCCACACTTACGGATAACCCTAATGGCTAAGTGGGGACAGTATCAGTGGAAGGATGGGTCATTATAAATGGTAACAGTGCTGACGACGGGTCACTTACCGAGGGTGAGAAGGTACGATCGTCGGGGTTGGTCCATGTGATTCTCATGAGGGGCAGGGAATGTCGGAGATCTGGGCTTATATATATTCCGGAGTCGAGGGAGGCTCCAAAATAAGGTGGTGGTATTATAATACCCCGATATTCGGCAGTGGTTCACCGAATAGAATATAAGTAATGGTTTGTCCTTTCCTAACAATGAAGCCTTTTCAGTACAATTGGCTCATTTAAGCGTGCTCTGGTGGGAGCAATCCAGGGATGGGTGACCTCCCGGGAAGTTGCTGCTGGATTACCGCAGCGATGCCCGTTTAAAACCCCCATACTGCCGGATAATCACAATGGCTAAGTGGGGACGGTATCGGTAGGACGGGTCATTACATATCTAAACAAGTTTTACTTCGACGATCTTAAGAATCAATAACCTAGTATGTACCTGAACTGTTAAAAGGACCAAATTCTGTTAGAGCATTTCTCGGTCGAACTCGCAAGCATTGCTATCTCAATCTTGTTGTCAAGTTTATTTTCCAAAGCTATAAGTCTTGATTTCTAGTCTACTTATAGCTAAGTCTCGGACTAGGATAGAAAAGTGTAGTTGAGCTCTAGACTCCACGGCGTTCATCATACAAAAACGAAGAACTACTCAAGGAACTGGTGGAACTTCATCGACTAAAAGGTATGTGGAGACTTAAACTTATCTATCACTCAAAAATTCTATCTACTATATCTCCTATCTTGAGACAAAAGTCGTATTGCTATATAGACTTCGGTTATACACATTTGATATTTCGAGCAGAGTTTATCTCGCTTATCTATTTCTCGAAATATGTGTTGGTAAGCTTTCGCTTTGGCCAAGTTCATATTTACAAGTGACGAAAGTCATGTTGATTATTTCCATATCTTGAAAATTGCTTTGATGAAAAATAGTGTGTGAATAACCTTTATTTAACATTTTCTAAGAATGTTTCAATTGTTGAAATAAAGAGTTTGGAACATGTAACCATCTTTGGATATAAGCATATAGTGTGTTAGCACATTAGTGTATAAGTCCAAAACTGGGAACCAAATGTATGCATACTTGTGTGTTTACTAAATGGTATATGGAGACTGGGTAAGTATGCATACTCGTACGCATACTGGAGGAAGTTCACGACCTTGAATTTCTGCTGAGTTTGGAAATCAAAACCAACTCAATCCGGTTACCTAAGTAAGTGTACTCGTACGCATATTAGCGAAAAGTTCACGTCCATGAATTTTTGCTGAGTTTGGAAACCAAAACAAACTCAAATCTGGTTACTTAAGTATGCATACCTTTACACATACTTAAGTGTGTTACTTTCTAAAATTGGTTTGTTCATGAACTAAAACATTTATATATTAAGGAATGTAATTTGCAAACCATGGCTATAATATTCATGAATCGATTCGAGTAAATCGAAACCGATTTTGCTTCGATTGTGTCTTGTATACTTCTATGAGATATGAGCAATTGAACAACTCTCTAACTAGTTCTTTTGAGTCATTTGAACTAGTTATGGTGAAGATGAATATGGTTGATATGAAAGTGCTCATATGGATAACCATTTGGTTAACTACTGTTGAACCAACTAAGTGTACACGTTTAGGTATAGTTACACAAACCTAAATGAACGTGCATTTCATTTGTGTATAACAAGCTAAGTTCGATCTAACGGTTGAAAGATATTAGCTTGAATCTAATCAGGTTTTCATCTAATGGTGAATATTGAATGCTTTGTTACCAAGGTAACTTAGATTTCAAACCTTGATTTGGAGACTATATAAAGGAAAACTCTAGCAACTGGGAAACCTAATCCATACACCTCCTATGTGATACTAATTGTATAAGCTAGAGTCGATTCTCCTTTAACCTTGGGTTTCTACCGAGACCATGTAGGTTAACGACTTAAAGACTTCATTGGGACTGTGAAGCCAGGCCCAACTATTTTATTTGTAGTTGTGTGATCTGATCTTGCTGTTTTTATCGTGATTGAGTTCAATTGTAAGATTGGCTTGAGATTAATTTCTCCGATAGGCAAGATAGAAAAGTAGTCACAAACATCTTCGTCTTATCGTTTGTAATTCCATAATATCTTGTTTCACTATTCGATTAAGATTATTGTGAGGTGATTGATAATTCTAGGATGTTCTTCGGGAATATAATTCCGGGTTATCGATTGGTTCATGTTCACCTTGATTTATCAAAAAATGGAACAAAACTCGTAGGTATTTATGTGGGATACAGATTTATCTATTCTTGTAGACTTTTCTGTGTGATATAGATTTGTTTATACTAATCGATAAGATGGATTTATATTCCTGAAGAACAGCCTAGAATTATCAATCACCTCACAATAGTCTAAATTGTATTATGGCGAAACTAGATATTATAGAATCACAAACGATGAGCCGAAGATGTTTGTGATTACTTTTATCTTGCCTATAGGAGAAATTATTCTCGAGTCAATTATTTTAATTGTACTCAATACAATAGAATCGACAAGATCAGATCACGCAACTACAGAGAAAATAGTTAGGCATGGCTTCATAATCCCAATGAAGTCTTCAAGTCGTTAACCTATAGGGTCTCAGTAGAAACTTTAGGTTAAAGGATAATCTCCTCTAGCTTATACAAGTAGTATCAGATAGGAGGTGTAGGGATTACCTTTCCCAGTTGCTAGAGTTTTCCTTTATATAGTCTCCAAATTAGGGTTTGCAATCTAAATTACCTTGGTAACAAAGCATTCAATATTCACCGTTAAATGAAAACCTGATTAGACTTAAGATAATATCTTTCAACCGTTATATCGAACTTAGCTTGTTATACACAAATGAAGTATACATCATTTAGGTTTGTGTAACTGTACCTAAACTTGTACAAGTCGTTGGTTCAACAGTAGTTAACTAAATGGTTATCCATATGAGCACTTTCATATCAACCTTATTCATCTTCACCATAACTAGTTCAAATGAACGAGTTCAAGAGTTGTTCAATTGGTTAGATCTCATAGGAGTATACAAGGCACAATCGGAGAAAAATTGGTTTTGATTCACTCGAATCGATTCATGAACTTTATATCCACAATTTGCAAATATGCATTCCTTAATTTATATAAATTTAAGTTCACGAATAAACCAATTTTAGAAAGTAACACACTTAAGTATGCGTACTTAAATAACCGGATTTGATGTTGGTTTGGTTTTCAAACTCAGCATAAATTCACGGACGTGAACTTTTCGCCAGTATGCATATGGGTACGTGTACTTAGGTAACCAGATGAGTTGGTTTTGATTTCCAAACTCAGCATAAATTCACGGACGTGAACTTCCGCCAGTATGCATACGAGTATGCATACTTACCCAGTCTCCATCAACCATTTTGTATACACACAAGTATGCATACATTTGATTCCCGATTTTGGACTTATACTCTAATGTGTGAACACAATATATATGCTTATATCCAAAGATGGTTAATGTTACATATTCTAAACTCTTTATTTCAATCATTGAAACATTCTTAGAGGATGTTAAATAGAGGTTATTCACACACTATTTTTCATCAAAGCAATTTTCAAGATATTGAAATAATCAACATGACTTTCGTCACTTGTAAAGATGAACTTGTCCAAAGATAAATCTTAACAACACATATTTCGAGAGCGAGATAAACTCGAATTGAAATAAAAAATGTGTATAATCGAAGTCTATATAGTAATACGACTTTTGTCTTAAGATAAGAGATAGAGTAGATAGATTTTTTGAGTGATAGATAAGTTCAAGTCTCCATATACCTTTTAGTCGATGAAGTTCCACCAGTTCCTTGAGTAGTTCTTCGTTTTTGTATGATGAACGACATGGAGTCTAGAGCTCAACTACACTTTATATCCTAGTCCGAGACTTAGCTATCAGTAGACTAGAAATCAAGACTTATAGTTTTGGAAACTAAACTTGAAAACAAGCTTGAGATAGAAACGCCTGCGAGTTCGACCGAGCAGTGCTCTAGCAACTTACGATGGGGCTACCAACACTTGAAAACACCAAAGGAACTATGGGAAGATCGTGAAAGTCATTTAGGGAATATTCACGGCTCTTTACTTCCACAAGGACCACAAATACAAGTATAGTGGAATGAAATTCACTTCCTGGATTATGTCAAAGTGAATGACTTTCAAAAAGACATGCTGCAGCTACAAGCACGTCTAGATTTTTGTGGCACGAAACTAACTGATGCTGAAATGATCCAGAAAACATTGTCAACTTTCCCCACATCTTCAATTATACTAGCGAACCATTATCAATTGGAGGTGGACAATAAAAGGATAACCATTATTAGTAAGTTGATGTACTTACTTCAAGTAGTCGAGAGGCATAACGAAATACTTGTCAACAACAATGCCAGAGTTTTCGGGGGAAAAAAAGTTCCAGAAGCAAATTATGGCAAGGTTAACAGAGAAAGGAATCTCAAAGGAAAGAGGGGTGGACATGTTGATCATTCACATTCGCATGATTCATATTCCCGTACTCCATACACACATGGAGAAAGTAACATACGTAGAAGATGACACAAGGGACCCAGTAGAGGTCATGGGCATGGCTAATGGCGTGGTGAGAATTCCAATATTTGGAACAAAGATGAACCTTCTGGCCTAAGAAGTAGTAGCTCATAGGTCGAGAAAGCTCCGAGAAATCCCCTATTAAGAAAGACGAAATTGCAAACTGCCTTGTTATAGGTGTGGATCCATGACACATTGGTACCATCAATGAAGGCTGATAACAAAGTTGCATTTATCTACAAGAAGTATAGGGAGACTATGAATCAAGAATCCCACTATCTGGAAGAATATGAGAATACCCTGACGTCAACCTCACAATTTTAGTTTTCCAAGGCAACAAGAGTAATCCAATATTGGATACAACTGATTTTGATTGAAATGCTTTTTTTAGTTATCTTTTGATCTCAGCCGTTTATTTTAGTGTTTTACGTCTTAGTAGCCTTTGTTTGAATAATTTCTCTTGATGGCTTGGACTACTTTGTATATCGTCATGATTATTTTAGACTATTACTTGATGGTTCAATTGTTTTGTTTTAGCTAAAGAGATGTTTATCTTATGAATAAATTATGAATGAATATTTATTATCGTAATCCTGTTTTGCTACTATTTTAATAGATTTTTACTTTGATAATCTGTTGTTTAACATGTATATTAGAATGAAAAGTATGTCATTGTAGTGAGACTCATTCTCCAAAGTACATGAGATAAAATATTCAGATTTTGTAACGGTACCACGTTATCTACTTGTAGGAATTCCTTAAGGAGAGATTGAAGATACTATCTTAAGAAACATACAATTGTTTTTTAACTTGACCCCTTATAATACGTCTGTGAGTACGATGATTGGATCATCACATGTTATAATTGGGCGAGATAATATCTATACACACATCGCCAATGAAAGGTGAAACACCTGTAATAACCATACACACATCTTTGTCGTTTTCCCAGTTGAGCACCAAGATATCAGCTAGGCAAAGATCTTTGTTATTCTCTAACACCAAACCCAATGCAACATCTTTGCGCGCAGGAACACCATCTTTGTAACAAATATCTGCTGTTATATCATAGACTAAGTCATGATGAAACTTAAGTCGAACACCTTTGGCACAATGAAGCGCATGATCACCAAAAATGTCCATAGGCCTATTACAATAAGAACAAAGCCCATCTTCAACAAACAAAGGAATGCCAAGACGATAACAAACCACTGCTCTGAACTGTCTGCTGGGACCAAGACATTGATTTAAACAACTGATGGGAAAAACCAAAATATAATCTTGAGCATTGGTCGGTTATCAGGAAAGCAAAAATAATTTAAGTTCTTTCACTTCACAATTATAAATAAAAGTATAGTTATAAGAACAGATTCGTTCCACAAGGAGATATGGGTTGTTATTCGTATTTGAAAACTTAAGTAAACTGGGGGGATTTTTGTGTTTATAAAAATGATTTAAATTAAAAATAAAAGATAAAATTGCTTAAGAAAATATCAGAGGAAAAAGCTGGTTAAGGAATTCGCCGTCCATCACTACACATGTTAATCAATCAAGAATTATTCACACACTCATTCATCAATAACCCTAAAGTATCCCCAATCGGTGTATATACTTCGTTACGTCTCCACAAATCAACAAATAAT